>VWPV01000069.1:0-53861 GCA_013389885.1 Geococcyx californianus | reverse complement strand
CCTTGGAGGTGCTTAAAAGACAGTTTGATGAGTTTCTTAGGGGCGTGGTTTAGTAAGGAGACGGGTACGGATGGACTTGATGATCTCGGAGGTCTTTTCCAACCAGATTATTCTATGATTCTGTGATACGAATCAACCACAATTAGTGTTACTGCTATTCAGCACTAGAAATTTCCATCGGTATTTCTATACTCAGAAGTTTATTATTTTGTTTCTGAAAGAATGTTTGCATAAGAAAATGTGGGGAAAATATTAAAAAGAAATGGCTCTGGAGCCCTAATGGGTTCCCCCCCCCACTGCGGATGTGTAATATGGACCTTCACGAGTCTCTGAAGTTCCTGAATACACTAAATCTTCTGGAATTTTCCAAGGATAGGACACAAACCAGTATTCCTTGTGACTCTGCCTCCTCTTCAGCTTTCGTGACAATTTCACTGAAATATACACTTTTTTAACTTATCAGAAGAAAGGTACCATAATTTTAGGATCTTGCCCTGAACCACCCTTCCATTCAGCTCATGCCCTCACCTCTTACCACAGATATTTTGATAACAGCTGCTTTGCCTGTTCTTTTCTACAGTGATGCAGTGAAACAGGTGCAGCAGCGGACATCCTGCAGCTTTAATGCTGGCACAGTCTTCAAGGACTTGTCCCTTTTTTTTTTTTGTTTTGGGACTCCAGGGAAAACAATACCTGAATGATCCGCTAATTTCCACCAACTGTGAGTATGTTCAAATATTCACTGGATCCTTCCGTATTGAAAAAACCCAAATATGTGTGTCTGAGTAGACAGGAAGAAAATACTGCATGGTACACAGAACTGACTGCAGCTTCATGGCATGTCTCCAGGTAATCATGTTAGATGTGTTACTAAAATATTATTACAGCACCCCAAAATGTTGTCTGAAATTTAAATATGGATAAAAACAGTGACTCGGTAGCCACCATACACAGATGTAGCTGTCCTTCCAAAGCCATCTCTGACAATGAAAATTATACCTCAGCTTTTCAATCAACACAGCAGTAGGCAAATGTTGGTGTGAAATATATTCAAAGTAATTTCAATTAACAACAATTAAATTGTACTTGGTTCTAAAATAGGATGCCAGGCGTGAGGAGTAAGATGCATAGCATCTCTACAGGTGATAAATGCAGAACTGGCCTGCTGCTCACCTGGATTTTTCAGACCTCTTCTGGGTGGTAATAGTATCAGTGGAATGAGGGAAATGAATAGAACAGCAGTTAGTGGGAGGATATAATGTGAAGGGGGTAGAAAGAAGTAACTTGTTCAGCCTGATGGAAATAGAATGAACCCAGCCTTTTCTCAGCATCTATTTTCCTCCTAGCCTAGAAGGAGGAGAAGAAAAGAAAAACAGCTGTCAGCCAGGATGAAGATACCACACAAGGGAACAGCACAACTTCCTAACTACTGCTGTTCTCAATTTATGGCAGAAAGTATATTCATCAGCATAGAGATATCAGAGCTTCAAACATAATTCAGACAGCTGAATGTTACTAAAACGCATAGTTTGGCAGAGGCCTCGTAACTCTAGAATTTTTTCAGCAAAATGATTGCACTTAACCTGAAGAACTAACTGAGCAAATAATTCAATAGAGAAGTCCCTAACATTTTCAGTGACATTCTCAGTAACAACTCTGTATGCTTGCAGTCCAGGAGTTCTTATGGATAGCTGGGCAATTTATGTCCTCATAACAAGAGAAAAAACCCATACATTACCTTCAGTAGCAAGTGTATCTCAAATGTAGAGAAGTCTGGGAGGATTTTTTAAAAAGTAAAACAGAAGTAATATTAATAAAAATACAACATACATGCAGACTAATGCCAGATCTTTTCTGCTATTCAATTACTTTAATAGTGCGTGGTATGATGAACAAACTTAAGTAAAAATTCCTGTTCTATCATCATAATTTTATTGCAATTTAGTTATTTTTTAGTTAGCTGGAACATGATGAGGTAGAATCAAACTTGTTTAGCACTTGGAAGTATTGTTCTCCACCTGATTTCTGCCAAGCAGGGGCACGTGACAAGACCAAAGGTTTACTTATTACCAGAACATCCATTCATTTGCTATATCCACTGACTTTCTCCTTACTATTAAATCACATAAACTCAGTTTATCCAAATGAGTCAGGGGACGGTGAGCCAATAGGAACTGTAACAAACTTGCCTGATTATGTGTTCTTTGCTTACAGGCAGCTGCAGACAATGGCATTTTGTGGGAAATATGATCTGCACCTAAGTCTAAAGTGATGTACATAGAAATAAAAAAATTATGGATAGTGTTGAATCAAAGTACTACTGGCAATGCATGGTAAAATATGCTGAATTTCTGTTATCGATGCATTAATTTATGTTTCTTATTTCAAGGCAGAAGAAGCAGCATGGTTTTAAAGACTACTGTTAATTTTTTTTCAATAATTCTGGAAATGAATAGGATCAAAAGTAAACGTGGTTTTTTTCAGGTTGAAAATATCTGTCGGGCATTTGGTAAACAGATTGCTTTTTGTGTGTTGTTTGTGGTAGCTTGCTCAAATACACCATACAGTGCTTTAATCTTACTTTTAGATGTACCTACGGAATGATTTTCAGGGGTGTTTGCTGTTGACCACTGTGAACAGCACAAAGGGCTTGCAAAAGAAAAGGCATAAAGACAGAATGCAGTTGCTGGCATTCATTTGCAGGTAGGGAATGATGAAAAAGTGTTCTGAACATCCACTTAATATCAGTCTGAAACCAAGTGAAGCAGAACTAAGGAAACTAAACTGAACTCTTCTTTATTCAAGTAACACATCTTTATAATCTTACTTTCCTTGGAAGCAATATTTCCTTGCTGATCCTCATGCAAACCTTTTCTCCTTTTTTTTTTTTTTTCCTAAGGACTGCATAGATCAAAGTGAATGTTAGATAAATAATAAATCAAGTTATTTGGGGTTATGTGTGTTGTTTGCCCAACTGACCACATTGTTCTTGCTATGTTGTCCTCCATTTCAACTGCTATTAATACCCACAGCATGACTTGAGAATTAATTGCCTATTTAGTGCTGTTGTTCTAAGGAACAGTTGAAAACTTATGCTAATAAATTACTTGATTAGTGTCATTTGACACAATGTGAATAATTTGTCAGTGGCAAGCATCTTTCCTCTTGGGAGAGCGAAGGTTAAGCAGAGACAAAATAGAAAAGCAAATATGTGAACATCAGCATCATTATTCCTGGAACAGAACATGAATATCTTTCTCTATTTCCTATGTCAGGGAGGTTCTTGTTTACTATTTAATAATATTTCCCAAAACCCAAGCTCTTTATGTTGTCTTGTCTGCTAATAGAGTAAAAAAACCTGAGAGATTAAAAAAGCTACTAAAGGCCTGAGGAAATAAATCATAAAATATTTCTGTATTTTAGGTTATAGTAATTGTTGTCCTTAAAACATACAGAAGTTTTTCAAAGTAAAATATCTTTTTAGAAAACTTTTTCCTTTTTCCAGCCCCCTTCATTCTGTTTGGAATCTTGCTCCTAGTAGTTGATCTGGTATAAAATTATTGTTCCTTATGTTGGCTTCACGGAATGTGTGGTTTGCAGGAAGTTATTGTGGTGCTGATTTTCCAAATGCTGAGTGTCAGCATGAGGGAGAGGAGAGTGACCAAAAACAAACACACAAAAAAATGGCAATGACAGCTGTCACCATTGAGCAGTCAGAAATGAAACTGCTATTTCTTATTTACTGTAGGAAAAGTTTAAAAGGGATGTGGAATTGAAGACAAGTTGTGGAAGTTTGATATTGCAGTAAAAGGAAAAAAGTGATAAAAGCATTCAGAAATATGAATCATCCGGTCAAAGAGACAAATCAGGGATCTGATCTGTCAGACAAAATTCTGAGTGATTAGCAGTAGAACAACCCTAATCTTGTTCAGAGAAAAGCTTTTTGCATTAAATGGAACATAAAATGACAGCTGCAAGAGAATTTTAGTTGTATAGATGGGAAGGAGAATATGTCTTAAACGTTTTTTATTGAGTGTTTCTGAAAATATATCTTTCAGTGTTGCTCAGTTTCTTGATCTTTTTGCAAGTGTTTTCGATAGTTTCACTCAAAGCTACATTTGAGAATAGGCAGTTGTCATAAATCATTGCAAAGCATTCTTAGACCTCTAACATAGAAAGCAGAAGGTAACTACACAGAATCAAAGAATCATAGAATGACGTGGGTTGGAAGGGACCTTAAAGATCCCCTAGTTCCAACTCCCCTGCCATTGCATGGGACTTCTTCCATTAGATCATGTTGCTCAAAGCCTCGCCCAGCTTACAGAAACTGAATGTTTGTTGTTTTCTTAATCAAGGTTCATTTTGCAAAATAAGTTTCACCTTTTTTAACACTGATGCTCGAAGCTATAGTCACCTACAGACTGGACAGCACTTGGGCGTGCTCTAGAATGACACTGCCTTTTTTTTCAGAGTAAAAAAGAACTCTGCAGTTCTATCACATACATGATACTTCATGTATTTTAGATTTTGTATGCCTGAAAGAGAACATCATTAAAAAAAAAATGTGTCTTAGGGAAAAGTTCAGGAGTCAGGAGAAGTCCTGGTGTCAGTCTTTTCACTAACATTTTTGAAAAAAGAGTCTGGTAGAAATTAGGGAAGAAAATAGCCTGAGAGACCATCAGTCTGAAGCTTGATGGACCAGGAAATGGGGAATTGTTGAGCTTAGAGCAGTAAACAAAAAGAGGTGGGAGCCATGGAAGAATGGAATTTGATGAGATATAATGAGTGGAGACATGCAGTACCGCTCTCATTTGAGCTAAAACAGAATTAATTTTTGAACTTTTCAGCTAATCTTTGTCTAAGTAAATTCATTTGCTTAAAATTAACTACAGGTATTTAAGATGGTAGCTGCTAATTTTAAGGAAGGAATGCTAATGCTTAAAAATTTATGATTATCACCAAAATAATGGGACATTTTTATGCAGGAAGACCATTATATATATTTGTTTCTGTGGAAACAAAGGACATCCTCCAGCTGGTGGAATGCAGTGAAGTCAGAGGGGCAAAGAAGGGTCACAACCTGCAGGGAGAAACAGACAGGACAGGTGACCTAAAACTGACCAACAGAGTATTCCATTCCATATATGTCATACTAAGTATAAAACCAGGGGATCACAAGGGTCAAGTCCTCTCCTTTGAAGACTGGAGTTCAGAAAGAACTGTATCTGTCTCTTTGCCCCTGACTCTGGATTCATGCATTCCTGAACCCAATTCCTGAGCCCAGCTCCCATCTACTGCTGATCCAGCCAGGAATCTTTCCCCATGCAGCATCAGTGGTGATGTATAGTCATTGATGGGGGTTTGATTTCATATGTTTGTATATATTTTATTATTTTTAATTAATATTATTTTCTTTATTTTTTTTTATTAGTGCTATTTTAGTGCACAAGTGTCTCATTTCCCTTTCTTCTTTCCCTGTGTGTGAGGGGATTGGGTAACTGCTGACCTGGCTGGGACAGGGCTGGACAAGTACAAGCAAAACGGGAAAATGATTGCTTAGCCTGACAAGGAAATTCCAGTGATCTTGAAGCTGGACATCTGGGTATTTTTTTATGTTGGATTCTAGATCAGAGATGCAAAACTAGGAGATCCAGGATGTGTGTACTAGCAAAAAGATCAGAGATGATAAAGATTACATTTTCTTTAATTTAGACTTGGTTGTTCCAGTTAAGAGAATTCTTGACATGGTTGGTGGACCAAAACAGCTTGCAACCCAAACACTTACTGAGAGACTTGGAGGTGGCCAGATGGAATGATATATTCTGCACACATTCACTGGAATCCTGCCTTTGCCACAAAGAACAGAAAAGTTTAAATAATAGAGTAGTTAAGGAGAAAGAATGACTAAAGTGGTGAGCTCTGTCTTCAATGGAAAGAGATCTGATTTGCAAGTGTCCTTAGAGACCAAAGGACATTGGCAAGAAGAAATATATAAGAACAAGACATTTAGAAAAGAGGGAAGAGGAGCTACACTTTAAATTTAGTTCAAAAAATCAAAGATAGCTGGACTTTCTCCCTTCCACTCTGCCCCCCCCTCCCCCCCCAAGATATATCCTTGCTAGTCATCCACTGTTGCCAGCTGGTGAAACATCAAGCAATAAGCAATATCATTTCACACTATTCTAGCATCAATGTGGCCATCGTTTGCACCATCTGCCGCACAAATATTATTGGACAGAGAAAGCACTTCCTGAGAGCAATGTTGAAATGTCACTGAGAATCATATAAACAGTTTCTGTGGCAAAAATCAAGGAAATCAAAGATACTGCTATGGACAAATAGAAGAATGAAACAGAGGAGTTAAAAGTAATACTTCTACTGAGTCCTGGAAGACTATTTGCTGCAGTCCTATTCCTACCATTCATAGTCAATAAAGATTAAATCCATACTAAGGCTACAGCAAACATATGTTTTTAAGACAGAAATAATGCAGAGCACATGTATTACTACATGATATTGTCATGCAAAGGAAAAGTATGCATTGCATATTGTTATATTCCTTGGATGCTGCCACAGTGATAGATGAGCTGTAACTGCTAGTGAACATGCCTCCTAGTGAGATCATTGACTGCACTCATAGCTTTCGAGCCTTGGTGATTTCTTTTACTCTATAAGTCACTGCATTGTGAAGCTACAAGACCTATCTTAAAAATCCCAGCAGGCTAACCATGCTAACATGGAGCTTATCTTGAGGGAATTATCAAGTCTTCTGAGCAAGGTAAATTAGTGCACATTCACGCAGCTTCAAGAGCTCTGTAGAGCTGCTGTTGGGCTGCTTCTGTTATCTGAACTAGATCTTTTTAGTCACCGGTATGCTACAATGCCATCTGAGTCATGGATATGGCCTCCTTCTGTAGCAATAATGATATCTAAAGTTCAGTGCAATAACCATGAAATCTCTGAAGCTCTCTGACTGGAATAATTGCCCTTCCTTAGAAATTTCTTCTGCAGTTGCAGACCTGCAGCAAGACAGTATTCACTAAAATCAACGTTAGTGCATAGTTCCCCAAAGTCAATGGTTTATTTAAAGGCAGAATGAGAGGTAGTTGCTTGTGATATTATCAGATATTTGTGTATCTGGTTGTTTTAAGTGGTTATCAGTGTAAAAGTAGGTGTTTCTCAGAGGTTTTTTTCCCTTGCTCTTCTGGATTGTTCTAATTAAGCATGTTTGGTTTTTAAATTTGGGAGATTATCTCTGCTATTAGGTCACTACTTGCAAGGGTTTGCATGTAAAGAAGCTAAGGGGTATTTTGTCTTTTTTAAGTGATATGTTAACTCTTATAGTCCAGTATATAGAGATTTTTACCTAAATCCCATAAACACATCTACTATATGCAAATAATTCCCATAAGGTGTAAACCACTTTCTTTACAGTCAATCTGAAAAGAGATGGAAATATAGCAATGTATTTTGCCTGCACAGGTTAGCTCGTTCTTGTAATACAAAGAAACCCTAAAGAAATAAACATCAGTAAATGTCATCACATGTTAATGTCTCAGGAAATTTATTTGCTAGTGTAATTAGATAGCATTTCCTACAGTAGAAAGATGCTTAGCTTTGAGGAGAGAGGGATACAATTTCTCTGAATGACTGTCTTATTGTTAGAAAGTACCTCAGGAGTAAAAAAGGATGCTTGTATTTTATTGCTTCTGTGGGGCGAGTAGAATACAGATTTCAATCCTATGCCTATTTAATACACTTTTTGAATAAAGCTTGTACTTGGAAAATCTTTTATGATCTCTGTAAGTATTTTGTCAATATGGTAGTTGGCAGGGAAACATGGCTTACATTATCAGTGTTGGTGAATAGAGTAGCTATTATTAACTTCCAGCTAATATAGCTTTCTATGAGTTCATAATCACTTTACTTTGTGTGCGACTGGTAAGCATGTATATGCTTTTATGTGTGTGAAAATGTGCTTGTATGCATTACTTCAGTTCTCCCAAAGTCCATATTGATGGATTCAAAAAAGGATACATAATGAACAAATCGATTCAGGCTAAATAATCTGACCAGTTTAAATGATGTACAACAGAAGGACCTCTGAATTTTTCATCAAAAAAGGTCCTCAATTTTGAAAAGTGTCACTTCTGGTGACACAGATTTTTTCAGGACATCTTCAAATATTTGAATACTCAAATAGTTTGAATATTCAGTATTCACAGCTGTTTGTATCAGTTAGCATAAAAGGTTTCAACTGTTTTATTTAAAAATTCAGGGTAGCCCAATTCCTACCAAAAGAAAAGTATTAGTGAGTGGAAACACCTTTTCTGAAGGGACAACAATTTTGCTGGATAGGTTTATCTATGGAGTTCCTTGAGATTTAGTCTTAGGAGCAGTCTTTTCCTATTAACAGCACTGGTGCCAACAGCAGGATGATGTTTATGAAACTTGCAGAAGACAAGAAACTGAGAGATGAAATAATCATAGAAGAGAATTGCAATATTTTACAAGATGATGAGAGTAGGGAGCTGTGAGCAGAAGGCAGATGGCAGAGCTGTAGGTCCAGTAGGAGTATGAAAGGCATCTAAGCTCTATGTAATAAAGAACTGAGTATTTTTCTAATGGAGTGGGGGAACACTGGAGTGGGGTCAACATTTTAATAGAACTTGCTCACTTTATGAAAAAGACTGTGTAACACGGCTGCTTATGATGGCAGGACACTGTTTCTATGTTCTCATATTAAGTAAATGTTGCTGTTGATAACAAAACTGGAAGTTGTGCTTAGTCAAGCACAAATGTAAAATCTGTTGTATTAAAACTAGAAACTGCACTCAGGTGCAGTTAACATTGCAATATAAGATAAATCTGAGGTCTGGTCCTGTAGTCTTCTCTGAAGAGATTTTTATTTTCTAAATTCAATTGATAATTTCTAATTCAACATACCAGTATTCAGAAGCAAACCATGTAAAATAAGTTTTGTATGAGGAAAATTACTTCTTTATCAACTCATCACAGCACTGCTTGGCATGAATTAAGACAATCAATAGAATTAGGAATACCTGTGGTAATGAGGATTACAGTACAATAGAAAATGCTTTTCTTTAGATAGAGCTCAGGATTCAAGGCTAGATTAGAACCACCTTTGATTAGGGTGGGGAGAAAGGCGAAACATACATTTTACCATGCTTGCATTTAGGCTGAAGATGAAAAAAACAGGAGTAGAATTAAGAAAATGCAGTGACAAAAATGAAACCATTATCATTAAAAAAAAAGCTGAGCTTTGTGAATAGCTATTTGTCTTAGTCAAGCCAAAAGCTGTGAATGCTGCTTCAGTTCTTGAAATACCTACTTCAGTTCTCTTCTGTGACCTGTCTGTCACTTGGCGTGAGTAATGACCACTTCTCACTAGCTCTGCATTTCTAATCAAAGGGCAACGAGTTGATAAAGGGTCAGCAAATGACAGAGAATCTTACTAGAGGGTCTTCCTAGCAACAGTTAGAGAAAAACAAGGAAATGCCAGTGATTACAGTAATGTTTGCAATTACTAAGTACTTCCTTTTTGCACATCCTTTGCTCTATTAATTTGTTCAGTGATAGTACTGGTACAATCTTTGAAGCATAATATCGCACTAGAGACAAATGTCTTTGAGATTACTTTTAAATCTAAGCAGATACGAACTAAAGGGTCCAGAATGTCTTGAAAATTCATTTGAAAATTGAAAACTGTGTAAAAACTGTTAGCCATCCGAACATGAAAGTTACTGTCTATTATTCTTTGAGAGTGAGGTAACATACACATAATCTGCAATAAGCACTACACACTGCTATGACAGTAATAATCATTACTCTAATTAACAACTGCTGAGATGTTTTCTGTTCTTAAATATTTACACTATTTAATGTGACTTGGTAAAATAGGTTGTTTCAATTTTAAGTTGGTTTAAATTGAAAATGTTCATTGTTCGTACCTGAAACCTGAATTTTTCAACATATAGGAAACCATGAAACCACCATTACTTTAGCTGCAAATTATGTTATTTATACTGAGTACTTTGCAAATATGCAGGTCTACGCCAAATATTTCATAAGTGATTTAGCTGACCTGATAGTTCAGAACTTTAACCGAACATAAGATGTTCCAAGAACTAATTCTAAAACATCTCCAAAAATGTTGCTTTAGGATATCAAGTAAAATTTTGGGTTTTAACAATATTTTAATGTAGGCTAGTTACATTTACTAGATATATCACTTGTAGACATATCTCCAAAACGTATGTGCACATATACCCAAAACTGCTGGCCTCACTTTTTTTTTCCTGCTATTGGATCTTATAATATTATCCAGTGCTGCTTTGGTGTTTAATAAAATGGTCCAAACATTTTTAAATTTTCAATGCATTGTTTTCTAAAGCCTGAATGGAGTATTGTGAGGTGAATTTATTATTTTAACTATTTGATATGCACATTTCTCAGCTTAATGAGAGACATTTGCCTAGTATATTAACACTGACAGTGGTGAAAGAACTTCAAATAAACCAAGTGCCTGAGCAGAGTGAAAGGCCCAGCTCACTTACATAAATATCTTCAAAATGATATATCCTCTCAGCGGAGAGAGATTAAGATAATTGCTTCAAACAATGTAAGCTTTTATAAAAGGCTTTTCTTCCCACTGCGATGTAAAGCTTTGAAGAGGGTTTCCACAGAGATATGAAGCTTTTCCTTATGAAAGGAGTTGCTCAGACTTCAAATATTTTTCACATTAATGGGTGAAAAAAATTAATTGCAGAAGTGATAAGGTTGCTCCAAAGGCAAAATTCAAGACTGGAATATGTACATCAGACAAGAGAAACAAATTGTTAACCTTATCAGACTGTATAAATGTCTCTGTTAGAAGTATCTCTTCTGTAGAAATACGTATGCTAGCAGAGCTTACTGTAGAATTTAAAGTATTACAGCTGTCCCTCCAGGTAATATGCAAGGTAATTTCCAAGCTCTATAAGGAAAAAAATCCCTTAAATATTATTTGAGTTTTGAGTAGGTTAGGTGTTGCCTACTGAAGCTGGTTTCATTTAGTAACTAAGGTGAGTTTCTCCAGTTGTGGAAAACGTTATACGGTTTTCCAGGTAAAACTATGCTGATGAGTTTAAACTGTCTCCAGTCTGCTTAGAAGTAATGGGTAAAGGAGGCAAAGGCCAAAAGTCCCCTTGAGTTTTGTCTCATGTTCATCAGTGCTAGAAGTGTAAGGGCTGGTTCCTTCCACTGCTTGATTTCTCCTGACCTGTCCTTCAGACCCAGAGAAGGTCTGTGCTGAAGAATTAGGACTCATCGCTGCTGAAAGTCACCTAAGAAATCTGATTCCTGCCACTCAAAAAATGTTTTATTTCTGATTGAGCTCAAGGTAGTTTTGGTATTCACTTTCAGCTGTGCCCTATGTTATTAATGCTGGTCAACATTATTAATGCTCATGCTCTATAAACCTTCTCTATATGGTAAAAAATACTTAAGTCTGTTTCCATATTTCACGTATGCGTTTTTCCTGTGACCGTTTTGAGTACTTGCTTACATGAAACAATGAGGGTTGAGGAGGTTATAGTTGAGTTTCAAGGCAATTGTTGTTGGGGTTTGAGACAATTTGAAAATATTTTAGTTAGAAATAAATAGTCAAAACTTACAGGTTACTTTGCGGGGAACAAAACCCAAAGAGACAAAAACCCCAAACCTTAATTGGGAGATTGTTCTGACCTAGAACAGGAGGTTTCTTGGGCCTTTGTTGGTTATTTTTACCTAATGAAAAAATTGACTCAGAGTGACAGAAGCATGAGATCTGAAGTGGAAATGTTCTGACTTAGTTCATACTGAAACTCAAAAAGAATTTTGGTGCCAAAGTTCTTAATTTGTCTGGTTTAGCAACACAGGTATAATGGTGGTTTTCGCAATTAGATATACAAACAAATGGCATTTCTAAAATGCCATAGGTGTGTTGAAGAAGTAATAATGTGATACCATCATTACTATTGCTTTAAAAACAAGGACAGTTAGAGTTAAGGTCATGGAAAATGTCTTTTAGAGAAGGACAGAACTGAGACCACCTGATTTCCATTGATGTCTTTTATCTATAACACCAGAGGTACTGAAATTTTTGATGGCATATTCACCTGCTCCTACTTCGTGAGGACAGTAAATATGTAGTTTTCTGGTACCACCTGCCATGCCATTGTATTTTCTGAGCATCTTGCAAACTTCTGCTGCTAACAAAACATAACGTTGTGTAAAACTATGTGTTTGTGTGGTTCTGTGACCACAGTACCCAGACAGGAGTGGGAGCTTTAGCATTGCACAGGAACATGGAAGCATTGGAAAGCTGCAGCTTGCACATTCCTGTGTACAACTATAGCAAAGTTCACAATCTCTGTCCTCCACTCACTCACAGGATTTAACACTGGTAGGTGAATTGTTTTGTAGAAACAATTTGTGGACAAATAAGGTGAGCCATATTGAACACGTCAAAGGAAGTAAAAGGGACATTAGGTGTTCATAGGGACATTGGGTGTTCAGAGGAGAGCGNCTAGGGAGGTGGTTGAGTCACCATCCCTAGACGTGTTCAAAGAGAATTTGGATGAGGCACTTAGTGACATGGTGTAACTGACAAGTAGGAGTAGGTGTAGTTAGTAGGTGTAGGTGTTGGGCCATAGGTTGGACTCGATGATCTCAAAGGTCTCTTCCAACCTTACAATACTGTGATACTGTATGGATAGTATGGATGTTTCTGTAATAGTATGTCTGATAGACTTAATGACAAAGAAAAAGATGGAACGATGGTAAAATGAAATATCAATAGCACTTGTCAAAAACAGGATTTTCCTTTAGGTAGGAAGTTCCAATATTTCAAAACCATTTTTCCAAATTATCCATTTTTAATAGACTTTTTTTCTGTTTTAAATTGCATGATGTCAAAAAGAGGATAAATCTGAAAATGTTGATACCATTTTTAATTATTGAAGTTAAAACAATACTTGATAAATCAAAACATACATTATAACTTTCTCTGTTGATCATTTATTGCTGTTTCTAAAAAGCATGTTTTATTTTAAACAAATCTGCTTTTGTAATTGACACGTGCTTTGCTGAAAAAATTCAGTAGGCTTTACTGGAGAATTTTGAGTAGCAAGGAAGAGTATTATGGAATGTAAAAATTACTAAAAGAAGAAGCAAAGAGAAAAGTTGGAACTCAATGCAGAATGAGTATGAGATGTGAGAAAGAAAATACTATGTGGGAACTAGATTTATTGGTACAGCCAGAAAGAGCTTGTGCAGTTTGAAACTCCGGAGGCTGACGTGTTCCGCTAGCCATTGTGTTGCTGAAAACTGGAAGAGTATAACTCAAATATTCCTTTTAGATGCAAATGCAAGTCTTTGATAACTCTGTGAATTATACACTTTCTGAACTTGTTTATGTATGTAAATATAGACTCGTATGGCTTTCTGTGACATGTACATATTAAATCTGATTCAGTCACTAAAAGAACTGTGAATAATGTTTGTGATGGATAAAGCTGACAGTGCAGACAGCTCACAGAACTGCGGCTACTCTGTTAATATTTTTTAAAAGCATCCATAGTGGAATAGTGGACTCCAGAAATCCAAAGCTATTGCTTTTTTCTGGAGAATGAATATGAAGATTCAAGTGTTACGATATAACAAAATCTGCAAAAAATAATGATATTTATAATGCACTGTATATAAATTTTCAATTTGTTGTAAAATTGGAAGTTCATCTTCACATTAAAACCCCAGATAAATTACGTGAATTGACTGAAAATATTGTCATAGCATAGATGGTTGCTTGAAAACATGTCAGCTAGTTACGCAGAACCATACGCCAAGTGACAATGACTGCATTCTGGCTACATCCTCTCCTGTTGACCTTTGCCAGTGCTAGTGTGGGACTGAGCAGCTGTCTCTTCTGTCTCTACAGTGGCTATGAGTATTTCCAAGCCAGATGCCTTTTAGCTAGTTCCATTTCATGTTTCCTTCTCCTCTTGCATTTTGGAGCAAACCAAGATTCTTTCTGAGATTGTAACTCGTTTGTTTCAGTCTTTCTTCACATAACGTAACAAAAAACTTCTATTAATTGTTATCTTGTTGCTTGTCTATCTTTCCTTTTTCACTCTTATGGAAAGAGTATCATCAGTTTGTGTGCCAAGGAAGACAAGCACAAGTGGGCTAAGAAGGATAAAAGACAAGTCTGTAATGCCCAAACTCCTCTGGCTAGTAGTTTGTAGCAGAAGACCAAAGTTATAGGAAGCAGGCTGAAAAACTGAGGGATGAAAAGACTGTGATTGAAGACCTGGGCTCTGTTTCAAGACATGAGCTGTTGAGCTGTTTCCTCTAAAAAAGGAGTTCTGCCATGTTAGGAAGATTTTATTTTAATATTATTTTAAATAATAATATATATATTTTATGTATACTTTTAATGTATGTTGTTGAATGATAACGAGGCTTAAGACTTTTTATAGAGACAGCTCCGCTGCTGTAAGCAGTGGAGGCAGAGTCTGGAAATCAATATAGAATTCCAGTTAATTTCAGTAGAGGAGGCAGGCTAGAGAGGGACTTGATATTATCAAATAGTCAAGCTGTTCCACATGTTCTGGCTGTGCTTGTAAGCACTATGTATAAGAAAAGACCCCATTATTAAATATCTAACAAAAGCTGTGCACTACAGCTTCACAGTGAACAAAAATATTAAATGCAGTTTTATTGACTTGTTCTTACAATATATCACTAATTTGACTTTTTCAATGTATGGCAGAAAGAAATGCATAGGAACAGCAATATGACTTGCTTTAAAAATAAATAAATAAGTATTATACTACAGTCTACTAAGTTTACAAGATAACATATGACAGTGTCTTTGTGTGATTCAATTAACTTATGCTCTTGGCTTCAATAGGTTATTTGTTCCACCTGCATTTCAATACCAACAATAGTTGAGCTATTGATTTTGTTTATTCTTTCATCCCCGTCAGTAAGTTGCCTTACGTACAGTGAAAATGCTGACAGTTCCAAAAGAAAATCACCAACTGGCAGGATTTCACAGATAACTGCTTAGGGTTTTTTTAATGAAATACTTAGAGTTGTGCCAAGAAATGTTAATGACAAATGGAGCTCAAAATCCTACAGGATATGCTTCTTTGCTTCACTATAGCTATTATAATATTGTATTACTACTTCTTCAGTGCACTGACTTGTTTGTCACAAAATTGTAGTCAAATTGCTTTGTTTATATCCAAAACTTTTAAAAACACAAGTTGAAACTCAAAATAAGAATGCCAGATGATCTCTATTTTATGTCAGTATCATTGCATTCTGAGAATCATTCAATTAAAAATAATTGGGGGGTATGAATGCTCTTTGGATTCAAGATGCATAGAATACTAGAATACTAGGAATTTTTTTTTTATTTTGAACATCTTTGTAGCTAGTTCTAGATATATAATATTGACATGGGAACTCTCAGTGTGTCAGTTCCGTAGCTAAATATTTCTCCTATCCAAACCAGAAGCAGTCTAATTTAACACTGAGATAAAATAACTTTTCATGAATCAAAGAGGACAACTGTTTCTGAACACCAGCTTATTCAAAGTAACACTTAAAAATAACATACATGTTCCTTAATTTAAGAGCGATAACGTTACAGTACATGCATTGACAAATTAATGTTCAAATTCATGTCTACAAAAAGGAAATTAACAAAAAAATATAAACTGTAATCACACGGGTGAACTGTTGGAATACTTGGAGTCCTGTGTACCCTGTAACATCTCGGCATTGACATTAACAACAAAAGCCCATATGTGGTAAAACTGGCAGAACTGACTTAATGTCTGCCTTTCCTTCTCATATAATGAAAATGATTGTTGCTATTTTTTCAGTGGTTTTGCTTCCAATTAATGCATAGTCCCTAGTAAGTGTTTAATATTTTTTAAATACAGGGAATTGATAAAATACTGACGTTTTCAGGAAACCTCTGACTGGTAATCCCTTTTCTCTATGTATTCATTCTATTCAGCGTATACAGACAATTTAAAATTCTGAACTTAAGGAAAGCCCAGAATAGCAGCCAATATAGTTTTCAGAAGATCTGATGGAGATTATTCACTTGACTTTAGGCTATATTAAGATATATTCCTTACTAAGTATGAAAAAACTACCATCAAAATGTATTGATACTGATGTATTGAGAGTTGGTTGTTATCCTTTGTCTCCAAATGAACCAGAAAAGGAGAGTATGATCTTTGCCATAAGCTGTTTAGCAAGCTTTAGCTTTCTCCAAAATTTCCTTAGCTGAAGTGCAACCAACTTGGTTGATCTCTAGTGTACCTTCTCTATGGATTATCTCCTTGCAGGTTCATGGAAAACTTCAAGTAACTGAAGAGGGTTGCAGCTGCAGTGATCAATATCTGAACAATTCACCCCCGGCATTCTGACCAGCACAGAATTCCACAAGGCTTACTCTCCTTGCAGAGCCTCAGAGGAAGGCTTCCTCAAGGTACAGGAGTATAGCTGGAGAAGTAAGGGAAGCCATATTATGGAGCCATGTCCCATAAATTGTAAGGCTGGTTCCAAAGAATTGCATGCAGAATGCACAGAGAAGAGTAGGTGCACCTGACTCTCAAACTGGGAACCAAAAAAATCCTTGTCAGCATTTGCTGATCCCCAGAAGCAGTTCTGAAGTTCCCTAAGGAAGGCTGAACTGCCATGCATGCTGCTAATACACAACAGAAGTACCCTGGTGCAATTTTTAGGTTTTCTTAAAATGGTCAGGTACCATATCCTTGCATTTGCCCTTCTTTCTTGTTAAAAAAATCAAGCAGTAAGGTGTGAGTATATTCTTTATAGTGTAATAATGGAAGCTTTGACAGGGAAGTGAGAGATCTATTTCCTGTGCAATGATGAGGGGACTCACCTACCCCTCCTGAGTGAGTACTCAGGTTGTCAATTAAGGTGACAGGTAGTCTCAAGTGCAGGAGGGAAAGTAAAGCATCTCCTTTTGAAGCTGTGTAGTTGTCCTCTGTGTTGAATCTATAGGCCTACAGGAGAGAAAATACTTAAAAAGTTCTAGAAGGAGGGACTAGATCCCTCCTGGACACAGTTTCACAGCTTCAGGCAAAAAAATAGGTATATATATAGTCCTCCGGCCCTCTGAGGCTAGAAACAGGGATTTGAAGTCATTCAGGTGAACCAGCAACTGGCTCTGGGCTCTTATTTCCCATACAAGTGCTGTGGTCATGAGGGTTTCTGCACGGGGCAGATGATTGTACTGCAGTTAGACTGTAATCTTGTGTTGGGAGGAGAACTTGGGCCCCAGTCAGTTCTCCAAAAGGAATGTTTTAGTCTCCTACTCTGAAAAAAGGATTACTGGCTTTTCATATTAAATAGTTTAGAGATCCTTCTGGTTCTCTAACTTAGGTGCCTAAGCGGCAGGGAGAGCTAGGAATTCAGACTTACCTCTAACATTATGCAGCACAGTGCTCAATATTGTTTTTTCTGGCTTATCCATCCGAATCCCCTGGCCAGGACACCATTCTAAACTTTGCATTCTAGTCCAAGGGTCTGACAAGCAAAGTGCTGGCAGAGCAGCGCTAACTTGTAGACCCCCATGTCTCTTATTGCATATCATCTTCTCTCTGCTGTAATTTTTTTAAGCAATCCATTAATTATAATGTATTAACATCACACCTTTCTGGTAAGACTTTTATGTGTTAATTCACAATAAGATTATAGTGTATTGGTTTTGTAGCTTTAAAGACAGATGAAACTCCTTGCCCTTAGATATTTATTTTTGGATTCTGCAAAGGATTGACAACTTGCTTTTCATCCAGGTTTTCTTGAAAAGAAAACGTTTGTATACATAGTGATGTGGAACTGATCTACTGAAGAAGGGGCTGTATAAAACCAGGACTGTGTAACAGTCATTGAGATGCACCACAAGAACAATATAATCTAAATCAAATAAGTGACTGAGAATATTAAATGTCCATTCCTAATTCTTTAATTTTATGGTTCGGATATTAACAGTGGCAACTATCTTCATTATTATTTCAGCATTTTCCCCACAAAAAAAAATTATTTACTAGTCCTTGCAAAAAACTAAAGGTAACAAAGGTAAAGGTTTTGCTCAGTTTCTTTCCCTTCCCCACCATTCTCACTGATATGGAGGGAAGGAAGGGAGGGTTATTCTGGTTAGAAAAGCTCTTTCAACTAGGAAGTCTCGCACATCATTTGAAGTGGAAAAATACCTCTGGAAACAGTGCAAAAGAAGAACAGTTAAGAAGAATGAGCAATTTTCAAGTGTATACGTTACTCCTAATATAAATTTGGACCTTTGAAATATTGTGTAATTAACTGTCACGAACTTTCTCTTTTGCTTCTCACATATAACACAAGTAACTGCTGACAGAGCATTTCTGACTGAAAAAGCACATCTTTTACAAATACTGCTCCTGAGGTTCATGGAGAAAGGGTCAGAATGGAGATTTGAGAGCTGTGAAGTTTTTCAGGCCTTCAGCTGGCATTCTGTATTAGAAAGTTCAAGAGTAAGAGCAAGACTACTTGATAAAGAATATCATATAATTTGACAAGTGTCAGCAGTCTTCTCTGGAATCATACTCTCATTGACTTAGAAGTATTTCATCAAAGACAAGACATTGATAAGACATGGATTGATAAGGCGTCTTATTTTCTTCAATAAGATGACTGGCTTGTGAAGTGCTCGTGGACATAACTAGGACTATTTGCCTATGCAACAGTACATTTTATGCCCAGGCATTGCATCATTACCACAACATTGACATGCAGTACCTCAATATCATACTAGTTTTAAACTATTATCAATATAACTAACTAATCAGTAATTTAACCTGTGGATTGAATCTAATACTGGTTGAATTTTACAAATGTCATAATTTGATTTTTTTAACTTAATGGGTAAACGTTTCTTCTTTCTCCTCCTTGGTTGTGCTAAACTCAGAATCTTGTCATGAACACAAAGGAATATACATTAAGGTTGGACCTAAAAATATATTGTTAGCTTTATTCATGATTCAACAGCTTAACCAAAATACATCAAAAGGTCATTGTAGTCATAGTTTAAATTATCTAATTAATATAGCAAACACACATTACTAACAGATAAAATTGTATTTATTAGGTGTAGGTGGAAGAGTGTTGTCAATGCAAGGTGCAGAGGATGCCTCTGTGAGGAGGCTCCTTTTGCTGGTCCGAGCCAGTTCCATCCGGTTCCAATGGAACCACTGCAGGGCACAGCCAAGCCCCTCTGTGGCTCTGCACACCTTGGGGTGAAGTTTGCCCCACAGACCAATCTGTATTCAGATAATTTCTGGTGCTGAGATCACAAGTTTAGTTTTGATTGATAGATGATAGACAACATAGCTCTCTGGAAATCATATTCTGCATCAGCATTTAAGGGTTAAACTTTGCTAGAACCTATCATTAAATAAGTTAAATATTTTCAGGTGGGTCCTTGGCAGGTCCTTGGCAGCCTGTTCTCAGTGGTGTTATTATATCAAAATTTATATGCATATGTCTCAAACACACAAACAGGACAAGTTTTCAAGGTCATTATTAAAACCTTTGGTAAACTTCCCACTCTCATGTCTTCTCCTTCCCTATCCTCCAGCTTCAATAAAGTTTTGGAATGAGTGTAAACAAAGAACAGAAAATACTTGTGAGGGATGTGAATTCTGGCTTTGAAAAGATGAGTTCACCGTATCTTATGATAACCCTTGTTCAGACACCTTATTAATACACCATATATGATTCTTTAAAGGAGTGTTCTTTATTGTAGCTGTTGTAATGATCAAAATGTGATGCTCTGTCTTTCTTACAACTGGAAGCATAGATTATGGGACATTCCTGTCTCTGATGTGAAGAAAATAATCAAGAGCTATGAAACATCCTCTAGAAAAGAAAAAAGAATGCAACGTTTTAGCTAGGAGATGACTGTCAGAAAAGGATCACAATCCAAATGTTGAGGAATTGACTTTCTACTGAAAATTGTGTTTTGACCTCAGAAATGCAGGCCAAATGAGGCTCATACGGATGCAAAACTTGCTCCATTTCTATAGCTTTCATGTTTTTCCCACAGAAGACGGTAATTCTGCTCATCTTTTCAATGTATCTTGCTTTTAAATAGGCAAGATACTTAAAATTTTCTTGGTTTACAGGAGTTTTTTTCTTACCTCTGTAGTGATATCTTTAACCAGAAATTCAATGGTTTAATAATCATAAAGATGCTAAGAAGATTAATTGTGTCATTGCAGATTTATCTCAAGTATTAATTCTGATTATGTAATTTTCTTGCTTCAATTATACATATAAAGGCTGAGAGTCAATCTGAGGTCGTATGTGTAGCCTATTAAAGTCATGTAAGGAGGAATTTCAGGCTTGAATACATTTAGTAACAATTTCTTCTCTTAGAAGCATTTGGGCAACTGTTGTCGATTTTAATGCATGTATCAGCAGGTCACATTTGGCCCATGGTCAAGGTTAATTTTAACAATAACTTCCATTCTTCTACTGTCCTCTTTAAGGGCAGGACTCTGAAAGCTGACTTTATTCCAAAGTAATTTTATCTGTTTGAAATTAGCTTGGTCTTACTCAACACATTCAATTACAAAACTCTGAAAGTGTTCACGGTACAATTTATTGCTTGATTTTCATTAAGGCTGGAAGAATCATTCATCTTTTAGCTTCCGTATAATTGAGAAACAATCATTTTAAAGAATTTTTGGGTACTTCTCTCAGATTTCTGTGATAATTTGTGTCCATCTTTAATTTTCTTATTTTATTTATATTTAGAAAACAATGAGCAGATTATTTTTCTTGAAGATCTGCTATATATAAAGGATAATATTTAAAACTTCTAAATAGTCTTGAAATAAGCAACATCAAGGCAAATGCTTAATAACTTCTTATTATTTCGTAGTTAGCCTTTTGGAGATCTCTTATTTTTTTTTCCAAAACAAGAGGATGTTTGGCATTTAAAAAACTTTTATATCCTAGCAGACCATTTAAATGTTCCCTGAATGTTCATAAATTAATACATTCTGTTGTTTTATCACCCATATACCCATATTTCACTTTCAAGGACCATGTATAAAATTGCCTGTGTGTACGTTACATAAACTCATTTTCCATTGCATTTACTTGATAAATAAAGGATAGTATTCCAAAATTTTACATCCAGTTTTATACACTGGATATATGATTTTTCTGCCTTTTTTGGTCAGCCTTTTTTTTTTTTTTTACCTCTGTAGTAATACTTTAAACTAGAAATTCAACGATTTATAATCCTAAAGATGCTGGGAAGATTAATTGTTCCATTGCAGATTTATCTCAAGTATTATTTGTGGTCATGTGGATTTCTTGCTTAAATTATACGTATAAAGGCTGAAAGTCGTCTAAAGATAGGCATACATTCTTCTATCTCACCCCAATATTAAGGTAGACAGCATGATTTGTCTTTGAAGGTGTTTCTCTTTTATGATTGATTACTCAGGGTTGCAGGTAGTTTTTGATGCATAACGTTATGGGTGATGTACCACGTGAAGATTTTTTCAGTGCACTTTTTCATATTACACCCTACATCCTTCCTAAACTCTGCTCCTAGCCACAGTCAAAGAAAGCAGTTTTTAAAAGCGATCTGGTCAGAGGCCGTATTATTGGACATAACTATAGAAACAGTACATTTCTTTACAAATACATGTAATACAATTCAAACAAATTTATTAGAAGTGTTGAAATAGTCAAAAGCAAACAATGAAAACAAAATTTTATAAATATGCAAATGCATTCAGACTGTGGTTTGCACTGCTAGACTCTAATGTACACTCAGATTTCATGAAAGACAACAGTTATACATTAAAACAGACAGTATTAGAAATACTTTATAAAATCAATTCAATATTGAATCCTAAATCAATAAGAACAATATGACATTTTAAATATCCCATCCCTTGCTTATCCTCCAGTTTCAATTTGCCGTTGCAGAACATTCTTCCCCCTAGACCCAAAGGGCAATTTTTTATTTGCTGTCATTACTCTGTGAAATGTATGAGTTATTCATCCAATAAATTCAATTTACAAATAAAATATTGATGTTTAAGGAAGTCTCATGGAAAGGACTTGTGTGTTTTGAATTTTGAAAACAAACAGCTACTGCTGCATTTGTTAAAACAGTATCTGTACCCCTTAGAAAAAGGAAGGTAGAGTAGATCATGGAAAAAATGCTTTTCTCAGGCTCTTGTGGGAGGAAATGTTTGCTTGCTTCTGTCTGCAGCCCTTGCTAATTAATTTCAGCCATCAGCCTGGTTACTGTCTTAGAATTTGTGATCACTTAAAGTCAACATAATTATCATCCCCTGAGATCTGACATTTCTTCATTATACTGTATCTGTACCATACACTCATTAAAGGTTTTGAATGTAAAGAAAGCTTATCACAAAATGTCTATACAAAATTTTGGCCATTTTCAATAGATCACAATAAGGTAGTGTAAAAATGTATAAAAAATAAACTTCATCTGTTTAAAGAATCCTTCCTGTTAAATGAACAGATTTAAAGCTAGTAAAGCCTGGAAGCTTCCTTTGTTCTTAATTCTCTCAGAAGCAATAAGATACATTAAATAACATTTATTAAAGAGGCTAAAGGTACAATTTTATTTAATAAATCACAGTGAATTATAGACATTGGGGTTTTTAAAAATTTTAAATATTTCAATTATTTTAAAATGCTCTTCCCTGGGGAAGGTAGATTGGAAGGGCCATAAGTTAAGGAAGATAAAGGTGATTTTATCTATGCTATGGATTAAGAGGAGGTAATTATAAATCTCCTCAGCTCACTTTGCTAATTTCATTTCTTATTTAAATGTTAATTTTTTTTCCAAAAGGATTGCATGAAATTTCATCCTACATACAGATAAGATACACTATTGTGCTGCTGATTTTAAAAAATTGCTTGTGCTGTATTTACCTCTGAAAGCATATGTACAAACTTTCAAATGTATCTAAAATTCATTTGGTCCTTAATCCTCAGGGAAATTTTTTAAAAAAATAATTTATTTTAAAGATTTCTTAGGCATTTGATCACACTTTCTCACAAGTAGCTTTGGGTTGTTTTTTTTAAGATGAAAGTTATAGTGCCGTTTTTGAGGCATATTCCTATAATAACTTTTTTATTATTATTATTTTAAATTTTCTGGGTATTTTTTCAATAATAAACTTTCTTGGTAACCTAGATATTCTGTGCCTATATTATGTAGGTAAACGTAGTTTATAAATTTGCACACAAAGCTTTAATGTACAAATAACTTGGTAAATATGGGAGTGATTCCTTTTCACTTTGATGTTAATGCTCAGAACAAGTGCAAAGGGATGACTAAACTTGACTCCTTCATCTGCAGAAGGATTATTGTCTTGATGAGGGAAAAACAAAAGGAAAAATTTAGAGAATTCTGTTTGTCAAAGAAAATAGAAATTATCTATTGTCTTTGTGAAAAGAGAGAGTGCCCACTTAAGTTGTTCATTAAAAAAGCAGAAAAAAATGGGATAAAAAGTAGCTCTTGTTTTCATATAGCTATTAAGTAGACATCCCTAGCAAGCAATGAGAAGACTGCTTGAGAAAAATTCTATCTAAAGTTCTTCTGCGAAGATAACTACATTTGTACTTCTACACCTTTCAGCCAAGGCTTTTTTCCAGGCAGTTTCCAGCCAGCGTCAAAGAATTAAACCTTTCAGCAGTGTTGTGAGATATTGAAAGTTTTGTATCCCTGTCTTTTTGAGTTTAAAAAGTTTAAAGCCCTAATCCATAAAATGCTTTCAATGTCTAGTGTAATAGATAAATAGAATTGTAGGGAGCCTACATCCAAAATGTAGGTCCTCAACTCTTCCTACAATCTAAACCTGGTGATGTTTAAACTGTTACCCTTTCAATTGAATCTCTTAAGAGAAAGAAGGAAGCTACTACAACTAAAGTCATAAGTGTGAGAATGGTTTAATAACCAAAAATGGAATAGAAATACTAAGCAATTTAAGATAAGCAGGGACTGAAAACCACATTTCCTTCCTCTAGGTGAACACATGCTGAAATATATACAGTACATATATTGAAACAGTCATTGTCTGAAGATCTTTTTTTCTTTTTTTTTTTTCTTTTTTGGTCTGATGAACTTGTAGTTCTCCTTTGCAAAGTTTGCATCTTCAAAAATAGAAATAGCAGTGATGTCTTAACTGCCATGTGATCAAATAATTCTCCAGAGATATAAGACAGAACAGAACAGAATTAGATTCCAACACCATGAGTGGACTGTTCTGAGTTATGTAATAAAGTATGGGTTGACATCTCTTCCTAGCACATTTTTAAAAGATGGAATAAGAGGACAGGAGATTTAAATAAGAAAAGAAAAAAAAAAAGGAAAAGCAAATGGAAAAGGGGATGGGACAGGAGAGGGGAAGGAGAATGGAAGACTAGGCAGAGGTGTCCATGCAGCGTATGCTAATAAAATAAGAACCATATTGCATTTAAATGGCTATACTGCTTCCAGTTCTTCAAACAGGCTGGTTATCTCTGTAAAGTATGGCTTTGCATAGTACTGGGAAACTCACCGTAGTTTCTGTAAAAAATAAAAAGACATCAGTCTTCTTGAAAAGAAGACATACTAAAAATAGCATCAGTTTGTATCCATATCATTGTTTGTTTGAATGTGGTTTTTAGTACTTCTGTATTGGTGAAGAGAACTACTTATGTCCAAATGAAATATATCATAACTTCTCCACGAGATGAAAGAAAAACAAATCCAGAAGTATATTCTGATAAGATCTGGCACAAAAGCCATTGAACTGCAGCTTTTCTTCTAACCAGCATAAATGGGTAAAAAATCCCATTACTTCTTAAAAAAACTCTGGAAAGTAAATTCTTTATTTTACCTATGAAAAGAAAATTTTAGTTTTGTATTGTCTGTCCTCTGGCCAACTTCCAAGCATTTACAAGTTTTCCCATAAAACTGATGACTGTCTAGCGTCAATATTTCTGATTCTGTTAATAAAAAACAGGCTGAAATTTAAAAAATAATCACAACTCATGAATTAAGAAGAATGATGTGTATGTTAGCTCCTTCTGCTTCCAGTGAAGAAATGAACACTTTTTCAGAACAGCTTTGAAACAGTGAAGAGACTCGTTCATGCTTTTCAGCAAAATAAACTGACACGTGAAGTACATTTCCTTCCATATGTATAGTTGACACATCTTTTAAGCAGACTTGTCCCCTTGCTTTTGAAAGGTCAGCTTCTCTTCTAAAGTTAGCAAGAAAATGAATACATTTTCTGCAAAATTTTCGTTTTCTCTTTCTTCATTCTATTCCAGCTTGTATTTCTTAGTTTGTATGGTTTGTATGATTTTCCACTCTACCGTAAACCTTTTTTGAAGGTGAATTTTTATATTTTTTTTGGTCTAGTGAAAATAAAGATTCATACACTGAGTTTTTAAAGAGTTATTGACAATAAAAAGGAATGACTCCCATAATAATTTATAGTCCCTGGATGAAAAATATCTTGTATTCCTTGTTTTGCATGTCCACCATCATCTCGCTTATCAAGCTTTTGAGAAGACCAATGCTATATTGGTCATTATTGATATGAATAACATACTTCAAATGTTTTTAATTGTGGAAGTAGTAAAGCAAATCCGTTATTATGCTTATTTGAATGCCTGCCTTCACATATGCGCTTGTACAGACTCTCTGGGTATTGCAATTTGTGAGCTCTTTTCTCCGTTGTTGCCATTGTGATTATTTCCTGACTCCTTGTTTTCACTGTCTCTGCCGATCTCCACTTCTACTTCATTCCCAAGTATTATCCTTTCTAGTTCCTTCTGCCTATTTTATTCCCCTTGTTTACCTATGGAGCATCATCATCATAAATGATTAGCGTGTAGCATAAGCAAATGCTTGTCAACTTATTGTTCTGGTTTGCTGCATCAGATTGACAGTAAATTCTTAGGAAAAAAGTCAGTTATTTTCTTGAAAATAGCAGTGCTGGACTACCCATGCTTCAGAAAATTTGTCCCTTTCTTTTCTTTCTAGCTCTCCTCACCCTCTTTCCCTCTCACAACTAATGAAACCTTTTTATGCTCAATACCTATACGCTCTTCTAATCAATCAGATCTAAGCATCCAATAATGAATAGTCATGAATAGTAAAAATATCTGACTCCTGCAAGTACCTGTACTGTGGGAGTTGGTGGGGTTTATTTGCTTTGATTTCCTACACCATTATTTAGAATAATAATAAAATTTTCTCTTGTATTATAATAAAAACCCTTCCTGATATATTTTTTTATATTTTATTATATTGTATATTATGTTGTAGAATTTAGATATATTTCTTAGAAGTTTTTGTTTGATGCATTTCCTTTTTTTTTTTTTTAGTTTAATATCTAAAATCTGAGATCCAAGTACTAAGAATTATATATTAATACTTCAGAATTCCTTTTTTTGAATCTAGATCCCCAGGCGTTATCTGGAGCAGGCAGCAGATGTTCAGAATTTATTTGAGTTCATGAAAAACTGTGGATGATAAATTTGCCTGATGACTGAATAGGACATATAGTGATTGCATTCCCTTGGAAATGTTCAACAGATATTGGTTTTATTTTTAAAAATATACAGTAGCTGTTGACTTCAGAAATATTGACCATTTTTTGTAAAGAATATTTGTTGCTTGTTGTAACAGTGCTCAAATTGTATTGCTTTTGCATTGTAAGAAGGTCTGTGACAGGTATCTGAGGCACACTTTAAAAAACTGTGTACTCTGGAAGTTTTTACAGCAGACTACGCTATCACATTGATCTCACTGATTGGTAATTAATATGTATGCGTCACTAATTTGGTGTGTTGGTAAGTTTTATAAAAGATGTATTTTGTTGAGAACGATCATAACTAGAGTCTAATTTTCTTCAGTTATTAAATTCCTGTATTGCAAGTAGCTGTTTACCTTTTGATAACAACAAAAGTAGCTTAGAAGACCATTTTATCCTAGCATTTTTTCCATTTCCAGGATCTTTTTCGTGTACCTGCTTTTCACAAACTGTCTCTCTATATATGCTCTAGAAGTGACATACTGATTAGAACAGCATGGAGAAAAATGATATAAAATTGTATATGGTAGGCATTTCCCTATGTGTATTATTCAGTTACTTAAATTGAATTTTGATCTTCCAGTGGCTTCTCTGACTCTGAACAACTCACATTTCCTTATATTCTACTTGCAACTGCTCTGTAGAAACTGTTCCTTTTCAAGGAAAATATCATCTTCTATAAAAAAAAAATCGAACAAGAAAATGTCTTTTTAACGTTTTTTTGAAAAGGAATGACGCATATTGTATTTCCATATAAATTATTTTAATCTTTATATACTTCTGAAATACAGTGAAAACAGAAGGCAGCAAATTGAAGTTGTCTTTTATTTAGTTTCAGAAACTTAACCAAATGTCTTTTAGATAACTAGCTCTCTGATTCATATCACTAAAAAGGAGGGAATTGTCAACAACAAAAATGTTTCAGTGCATCTAATTCTATTGCTTCTAAGAAACATTAAACAAACCACTTTTTGTAATGTGAAGCTGTATTGAACTAGGTAGTGTCTAAAGTTTCAAATACTTTGATATAGTCGCCAATCTTATTTGAGATATCTCTAAACATTTCACACTTTCTTGACATTTAGCTATAGCACAACTTGAGTTTATGTTAATGATGTCCAAATTCAAGGTCCTCATTACAACTTAGTATTGTTATATTTAGCAGGTTTTTTTGAGGTAACCTAAAAGCTCGGCTTTTGCAGGATACATAGTAGAAATATTTTAATCTTGTCACAGTGGAACTTTTGATCCCAAGGCGCTTCGACTAGCCTATATTCACATGTGTAGGAGGACATTAAGTCAGTCAGTTTTGGTGCAAGTTGAGTCAGTGTTACGTACTGTTTTGGTTGTGCAGCTTGGCCAGCATCTCCAGTGTATCCCTCATCTCAGATGGCTTAGTAAATCCCAGTTGTGTTAGATCTATCACACATTTACTCACTGACTTTGTTTCATGTCCTGAAATAATTCAGTATCTTTGGGATGTTTTGCATTCACTCTTCATATGTAGTGATGTCATGTGCGTGGGTTGTGCTCGTTTCCCAGGACTGTAGTTGTGTTGGAGCCCAGACAGGTGGAAACTCATTAGATCGCTGCTAAAGGATACATCACAGTGCCTAGTATTCTGCAATAGGGCAAGACATATCGTCTTATCTTTCTATCTTCTCCCTTACCAATCTCTCCCAATATGTGTGGTTTGTGATAATTTTGAAAGAGGTGGTATGAAAACTTTGTTTAGACTTTGTCCGAAAATCATAGTTACCACTTCATCACTCATAACTGTCTCTCCCTGGAGTGGTGTAAGACAGTTTTTACCTGGTATAAAGCTGAACAATCCTACAACAGTGAATATTCAGACGATACTCCCCAAACTGTTCTTTCAACAACCCCTAAAATCTTCATTTTACTCTTCTATGCCTTGCATGTGATTCTTCAAAAAGAAGAAGCAAAAGAAAGTGTCACTCTGCAATTTTTTATGTGCCCTGAGATCACTTCCCCTTTCAGATGACCTGGTATATGGAGAGAAAATTCTTTCTTCTAGGATATAATTCTGTGCTGCTGCTTTAAACTCCAAAGAGCAAGTGATAATAACTTGGTTTTGGGTTGTGTCTTCTTGATAATTAAGGAAACATGCCTAATTGACATTATAACCAACAGTACCATGGGTATTAATCCCTAGGAAAAGGAGAACAGAGGGACTCCAAATAATTTACCTATGATCTCACAGCAATTAAAAAAAAAAAAGCCAGAGCAGAACTGGTATTTTGGCTTACAGGTCACTTGCGCTATTGCATCCCAGCCAGAGAAGTGCTATTATTTAGGTCCTGCATTTGCCATGCCAAATCTGACGATAAGTCCTGAGTGTTGCAGTGGACAGTGGAAGTCAGGTTAGCAAAACATTTAACTTGAAAGAGATGACAGCCTACCTAATTTCAGCAGCACAAGCTCAAAAAGCTACAGAATATATTGAGTGGACAGTATCCAATATAAACATGTGCCAGAAACACCAGTTTATGGCCAATCACCTGAAGGCATGTTTTAGTATAGATTTTTTCCATTCTAAAAATTAACTTTTGGTCCCTGGCCAATTTTAGTAAATTACACCTTCTCTAGGTAACTACAAGATGCTTCTTAGGAATCACAATTGCTTTTAACAAGCTGTTATGGAAATGTTTTCTCTAAGTAAGTAAATATGTAGCAGGTAAGGCTGCAATCTAATCAGCCAGACAATGAGTTCAAGACCCTGTCTCTCGTTAACCTGCACAAATACAGACCAGGCAAATACAGCCTTTCAGTATAGAAAGAACTTTGTTACCTGTTACTGGTGGAAGTACACGGATGTATTTCCTAAGAATATAAGATGCAGGTTATACTAAAGGCTCAGCTGAGCACCCCCTCTGTCAATGCAAACACCCCAGGGAAAAAATACAAATTGATGCAAGTATATAGTGATACTCCTTGAATTAATTCCCAGTAACCAGTGAGGTGAAACCCACAGTGTCCTGGTGACAGCAGCGTCACATTCCACAGTTTGCATGAAAGATCATGGATGCTTTTGTGTGAAACTGTCCAGACCTTTTTCTAATCCCTTAGCACTGCAGAAGTTTTGTGGCAAGGAGTTCCACAAGTCCTCTCTGCATGGTGTATGGAAATGTTTTCTTTT
Organism: Geococcyx californianus; assembly: GCA_013389885.1. NCBI lineage: Eukaryota > Metazoa > Chordata > Aves > Cuculiformes > Neomorphidae > Geococcyx > Geococcyx californianus. Next base: position 23,987 of record VWPV01000069.1, on the reverse strand, counting down.
GTCTCTTTTGGTGTCTGCGAGTTTATTTTGATGCCCTCTTGCTTCTGGACTAGAAAAAGCAGTGAAAATATTTCATTTCCCCTTCTCTACATCAGTCATGGGTTTATTATCTGAGAGTCAGCCAGTCAGAGCATATTAAAGATATTAAACCCTAAACCTTTCAAACTTCAGTAATTTTTTGTTACTTGCAAATTACATTAGATTTGTATAAAATATAATGGACATAGATAATTCGTTTTCTGTCTCATTTGACATAACAATTTTATATAGTCTAGGTAAATTTCCAAGCCAAAATCAAGAACTGAAATTATCGCTTTAAAATGAAAATTTTAAAATGGACTATATATTTCCAGTGCACAGAAAAAATATTGAGAAGGCAGTTTACATTTAGTCTCCAAATACATCTGGCAAGTTTTCTGATACTTCTTTAGAGGACTGACGTTTGAGTTAAATGGAGAAACCTAGAAAACATTTCTACAAAAAATAAAGGGAATAAAAGACATGAATTGGTTAGAATGAAAACAGTTGAAGCCACCCTTAACTACCTAATCTTTTAACTAGTGCCTTTTTAATGATGATTTGGAAAAAATATACTTAGGCAGATGCTGTAACTAACGACTTAAACCTTCACGAAACTCATGAAACCTGAAGCTTTCCTACAAAGTTAAAACAATGTTACATAGCTAATTCTCCTCTTCTGGGAAGGAAAATACACTAAATAAAAAGTTCCTGAACACTAGAAGACACTTAATTAAGATTATCCAGAGAAAATCTAACCATTGTGATTATCAAGATCTTCAGGTCTGCAGTCATGTAGCAGCAGCAGCAATGTTTTGTTGAGATCAATGGAGCTTTAAAAACTCTACAGTTACTGTTTGGGTGCTTTCTGCTCCCTGGCAGCCCTTGCAGTGCTTTGCAGCTTTGCAAGGGTTTACTCAAAGCATTTGTGAACATCACATTTTGGAAATGTTTAGGAAGTAATACATCAAGGGTTTTAGTTCGCAGGAACTCCAAGGTAGTGTTCAGTGAAAGACAGAGCATTTTAACCAGTGTATAAGGGACATTTGCCACACGTTTAGGACTGCCATTACATCTTGACTACCACTGGCAATTAAGCTGCTTGTGTAGTAAAAGGCTTGTTTAAGGCCAGATGGCGGCGTTTTGATGTTTCTAGGTAATGGCAGGTAAACAGTATGTAAGATGATTGGGCAAGGACTTTCCCTTGTTGTAGTGTCCCATACCTTGCTTTGGATTCTAGTCTGATGGCACAGAGCACATGTCTGCAGATAATACTTTTCATTTTATCTTTATTTGTGACCTATACATTAGAAGGTAGCTAAAGTTTACTTTTTATTTTCCTATATTTTCTTCACAATTTTCTAGACCTTTAAGGCAATACTCACCTAGTTAATATATTCCAAAGGTGCCACTCTGTGTCACTCTCTGTGACATTTCTTTTTCCTCTGGTAGCTTTTCTTTATATTAGTGAGTAAAATGCAGTATTATGATACAGCAACATTGACTTGTGATTTTTTTTTTTTTTTCCGAGTTCAAATATCGTAATTTGCTGGCAATCTATGTACAATAAAATTTACCAGTAAAAAAAATGCCAAATAGTAAATACCTCAACAATCAACTGAAACATGTTTCGCAAATTCACTGTTATTTAAATTTTCAGTGTTTTACAAGGTTCAGCAATTTTATCAGGGCCTAAATTTAGTTCTCTAGGATAAAGTCCTTGTGTATCTTGAAAATTAAAAGTATTTAGTATGAACTCTGAATTACTGGTATGAATCAGTTACATGAATAAAAATCATAGTTCCATGTAATGTTACAGTGGAGCAGTTTCAGTGTTACTCAAGCTTCTAACTCATTAGCCTCAGACTAATATTAAGACCAAGATCTAAGACCATTCAAAGTATGACTTAAAGAAAAATATTTCTCTCTCTTTATTGGCTCTCCTGTCTTTAGAATATCTCCTTTTTTTAATGTTTTCTGGAATGTTACATGGTGTATTACTAATTTTGCCCTTGTGGAAATTATTTATCTCTTATATTCACATTAAGTTTTTGTTCATCAGCCTGGAAGATACCACTTTCAATTAATATTGGTCCAGCTTATATCTGTTTGCTATCAAATCTAATATCCACCATGTGAAACAAGTTAAACCATAGAGTTTTTACATAGTACTGTATCCTTGTCATTTAAAATGATTGTAGCTCATTTTGTTTCTCTCAAGATTTAATCCATCTTCCTATTTGTAACTAACTTAATGTGGTTCTCTGTTTTTATCTGCTCCACATTATTTGTTATTATAAATGCCCGTTTCTTCTTCTGGTGTCAGCTTATAATTGGGTTCCATGTCTTTTGCCGGCACTTGCTTGAAAATTCTTTGTTATTTGAATTGCATTATCTTTTATATTTAAGTTATTAGAAGAGTTAGAAATGTCTCAGTAGTGCTGTGTAAAGCAATGTGTCTCTGCCTACATGCTGTTTGCCTTGTCTTGGGAATTTATTCTTGGTTCCTTTTCTGGAGTCTGCCTTTCAAATCCTGAGATTTCTGTAGAGAGCTGCCCTACAACAGGGCAGATCAGTACATAGCATGCTGCAATTTTTTCCCAATAATATCTTGAACAGCTTGATTCACTTATTTCTTTGCTGCCAGCCAGTGTCAAGGATGGCAGAGGGCATCATTCCTCTGCATCATTCCTCCTGTGTTCACAATCTGAATAATTAGATGTTTGCAACATAAAAGAATAAAGGAAGTTCTGTCTCACTACAACTGGTTTGCTGGTCTTCAGTTGTCCTTGAAGGTATATGCCTAAGTGCTGAGCTGGAACCAACCTCTTCGGAATTTTCCAATGTGAATGTTTTAAGTTTATATCACTAATCTCAGTGTTCAGAATGTGTTCTTCTTAAAAATATAGATGATTTACTGACAATCTTGTTCTTGGAAGGATTTTTCAGCGGTTTTACCTTATGGATGTTGTTGATTTTATGTAGTATTAAACTTTAGAATTTTGTTTTGGCAGCTTATCACTGCTGCATTTTGAGCTACAGTATTTAAACAGTGTAATAACAGGCAAGTAGACTGTTCCTATGCTTGAAGTTTGAGAGTACTTCTCTGGCATTTGTGTGGCATGTCAAAAATATTTGTTTGTTTGGTAGGTTTTTTTCCAATAAAGGGTATAGGTGGGGGGAAAAAAAGGAAAGAATATTTGTTTATTTCTGCAGTTGTTGAAAAATGCTTTTAACACATTTGGGAGATTGGTATTGTATGCTAATGTGTTTCATAGGAAATTTTGTTACTAATGATACGTTTCATATTTTGATCAATACCACAATTTTTATTAACTTCAGTTTCTATGATTCTGACTCCCATGGGAAGGGAAAGAAAGAATGAAACAGAAATGCAATGAAATGACTGTTAAAACATTAAGGCTTTTTTCAGACTACCTGGAAAGTTCTTCCACTGGCTGAGATGATGCTTTGTGTTGGCAAAACTTAAGCTATTTAGTTTTATCTCATAGCATGTCAAGTATACACACAGTTTTCAACAGCTCTATGTTCTTATATATACAGCCCTCTTCGTGCATGGCTATTGTATGCTACAAAACGTGCATGTGACATCATGTTTTTCTAATATAGAGGTTCTTTATGTCTCTTATACATTCTCTTCCACATGGAAGTGATAAAGGCAGGTAATGATGGTATAGTATGGTCTTGTGACTTTTTTCTCACAAGAAGGTAATGAGTTCTTTTTCTTGGATAGTCTGCAGACACTGACTTAGGTACATAATGCAGCAAAACGTAAAATCAAAGTTTCACCTCAGCTGATCTTTATTTTTCTCTAATAATTTGTTGTGATACAAAGCTTTTAAAATTGTCTTAATTTTGGAAATGAATAACGGATGGTGTAATTACATAGAAATGGCATTTAATTATGCTTTCTTTCATTGCACAATATGACCTATCAGCTACAGATATTGAGGCTCATTAAACTGCAATAGACAATAGCACTCACACAGCGTGTCTTGGTCATGCCAGAAACCTTTTTGTATCATTCTGTACTGCTTGGCCTTTCTTTATTATGATTGAGTGACTGCAATGAAAGATGGACTCTATTGTAGCTAAAATTAAAAATTCAAAGCTAATTAATATTTGAAATAAATCTTATTTCATAATCCTGGTATTTTTCCTGAATACTAGCACTTCATGCACTTTCAATCTAACTTTCTACTGTATTGAATGAAAATGAATAATTACTAATGGAAATTTATATGGAATGTTAAACACATTCAGCTAATTCTCATGAGCCATAAACCCCTCTTTGTCTCAAATTCACACAGTCAAAATAGCAATTAGTTACAGAAATCTGAAAATACATAGATGGCAATGAAGAACTGTACATTCAGAATGGCAGGTAACAAATTTGGAAAAGAATTTTTGTGTAGTGGTAACAATCATATGCAGTAAAAGAATAAGTAGGGAACCTTCTTGTACTGGTAAATAAGAATTCATTCGCTCATATCAGTGAAAGTGCTGAAGGACTAATGAACAAAATAAAAAACCTTCCAGTGAACTGAGAAACCGAAATATAATAAATGGCAAAACTATAGAAAGTCAATGTCAGTGAAGTGCTATGAGTAATACTCTTCACTGTCTGCCTGAGAGAATCTGATTTGATTTCTGAATCTGTTCTTTTTACTTATCAGGCAACCAAGTGACTTCAGGATTCTAGCCAGAACCCCCTTTCACTAAAATAAGCCTTTGTTTTTGGATGTTGTCCAGTCTTTGCTGAAAGCATAATGATTGCTCTATTTTTCCATACAGTTGGTGCCCCTTCAGCATTTAACTCATACTTTGTAAAATACACCTGAGTATTATAAGCACGAAAAGAACTACTTAGGAACCAATCTATTCCCCTTCAGTTACTTATGGGAAAGGATGCTGCATGAAGTGGTATAATTCCAGGGTGTGAATCCACAATAAAATTCACTCCAGGAAATCACAATCTGACTGTAATGAGAGCAGGAAAAGTCAAGTACAGACTCCATAATGAAGATTAAGATACAAAAGCCGTGAGATTGCTCTCAAAAAACTGTGTTTGTACCCTACTGTTGAGCTAGTCTGCCAGGCTTTGCAGGTTTTTATTTACTTGGTACAAAGTGACTAATACACAACTCCAAGACAAATAAGACCATTCTTTCTATAGCATCTCATCTCTCTCCACATTTTTAAGGGCCTGATGCTGTGATTCTAGCTCAGACAAACAGCCTTTGCAATTATGGCTAGCCCCATCTTTTGCAGCAGATGTCAAAGGGATGAGGAAGAAGTATTTCAGTGAATAGAGTGCACAAAGACTTAAATATCTCACTAAGAAGCAGCTGCTGAAACTGAGCTGAAAAGGCATAGAAATATTTATATGAGATCATTTAGATATGTAAAATGTGCAGAAGTAGAGGAGTCAACTTAGAGAAAATCTTTGCAAGGTTTGGAGCTTTATTGAGTAGCTGAACCTGCTTAGGGCTGATCCATCTCGAAGCTAAATTAACTAATGACTACAAATAATACAGGGGTCTGAAATGTTTCAAGGTATACTCTTCCAGTCTTGTTTTATATATATGAGGCTCAATATGTTATGCAATAAACAAGCATTACCAAGCTAAACTGTAGTTTGATTAGAGTATCAGGTAAGTTTTTGTCTAATTTCCATTTAAAAAGTGTAAAAGAAAGTGCAAATATCTTGGAATCTAATCTTCAGATTAAACAATGGCAGACAAATGTCTTTCATTTGCCACTTGAATTTTTGTCATTACATACCACAGTAGTGATGGGAATAAACCAGACTATATAGTGGGAAGTGTGTTTATGCTAATATGGAACAGCAGCTTCGAGTGGCTGCCTCTTGCACTGCATGCAGATGTCTGGAGAACTACTGTTCTCCTATGTAGTGCTGAGGATATGAAGGTTGAACGAGGATAAGAATTTCCTCCATTTCCACAAATTTACAGGTATTGAATCAGATTTTTTTTATGACTTCAATATGTTCTCCTTGAGAAACGACGATTTAAAAAAGTAAGATAGTTGTTAGTTAATTTTAGGAAAAAGCACTTTTCAAAGCCTAGGAGAATATCTCTTCTGATTATATTTTCATTTGAAGAGCAGCAAACCAAAGTCACTTGTACAAATATTTGGCAGTGATATCAGTTAAGATCATTAGAAGCTTTAAAACCCCAATGAATTCTTGAGGCCTGGCAAGCTGCCAATGTGACTTTCTGAACTCACAAGCCTAATGCAGGTTATATAAGACAAGATATAGACAGAAGACTAGATAATTCCAACTGTTTGACACAATTTACTTATACAGTACTCAGCTATACTGTACAAGACACAAATACTGTTTGGGATGCATTTAGTATGCTGCAGGTGCTTTAGTGCTAAACCACAACCTTCAAGTAATGACAGATATGATGCAATCAGGGATGCAGCAGCTGCTAATGAGTGTTAATACTGCATAGGAAAAGCAATTGTTTTTCTTGGCCCATCAGGCTGGCTTTGATTAGAGAAACGCAGCAGAAATACTGAATTAAACAGTTCTTTCAGAAAAAATGGCCCATGCCCTGTATTGTTTGAGTATTTTCAGTGTACAATTGGACTTGTATAATTTCCTGTCAGACTTGCCAACTCCTGTTAAGTTTTAACTTTTCTCCTGCTTGCTTTAAATATTTTTCTTTTACAGGCTTTTTAACAAACTGAATTAATGTGTCATAGCAATCATTTCTGAGTGAATAACATAGCCACACCACAAGGACCACAGCAGAAGGTAAGGAGACTGCAGTAGTAGCTATTGTAGGGATCTATGTGTTTTCAGTCAAATTGGTCTTGTCTATATAGTGTGTACTTGTCTCTCAATTCTGTGTGTATTTGTAAGAAGTGGATGAAATGCCTTGGTTTTATTTAAGATAGGGCAACCGTGACATACAAATCTCCACTTCTCTTGTCAAACCTTCATTATATAACTGGATTGCATTTCCCATAAAGTGAGAAGCTCTTTTCCAAGGGTCTGAGACATGACTGACGTTAGGATCCCAGACTCCTAGTCCAGACACAGCAACTGCTATCGGGCACGTTATGCAGTCCTTTGCCAGCCCTTGTTTGCCAGCTTATTTGGGAAGGTGTTTGAAAGCACAAGTCCAGAGCAACAGTACTGTTTCTGTTATTGGGGATTGTGAGTTGATGAGGAACCTGTCATCTCCTCAGAGGTTTTTTACACATTTAACGTACAGCTCAGTATGACAGCTACAGGAAGGCTTTGGGTTAGAGACAAAGCAAAACTTAGATCCTTCCTCCATTTCAACATAGGCCACATTTAGCACATTTCTCTTCAAGTGTTAACTGGAGATAAAGACAAGGAGTAGCCACCTGAGCTGCATGATCCCTCACTGTAGTTTGGCCCTCCTTTGAAAATGCCCTTATCAGAGGAAACGCAGCAAGTAAGCAAAGAACAGACCTTCCTCCTTGACCTCGGGATGAACCTCTCTACGTTAGAACTGCACACATTGACAGCCTGGCACTGAACTCACTTGCCTAAATTGTAAACCAAAAGCATGAGTTTGTGCATGCTTGAAACAAGTTGTACAAATAATTGAGTGTTTCCATTTGTCATCCCTGAAACGAGTAACTAGTGTTTGCTAGAGTCAGAGGAATGAGCACAAGCGTGAGAGTCCATCACTGTGTATTTACAATGGGTAGCGCATGCATTTCTTGAAATATTTAATTTCTTTTGTCAGTCTCTGATTTGTTTTTTTCATCAGTATTTACTTTCTCGTATCTGTCCTACTTTTGACTACAATAATATTTATTTGCAATAATCTCTACGGAGAAGTATGAATTTTACAAGATAAAACAGCAGCTGTCAAAGCGGAAATAGCTTCCATTTGTGGCAGCCTGAAAAAGAATTCCTGTGTGAGATGGCAAAGCTGTTCTATTCTATTCTATTCTATTCTATTCTATTCTATTCTATTCTGAGTCTGAATTTTGTATGATATGTGTATATAACTTGTTTAATTCCTAAATAATATCTTTATCACGATCACATGAACTGTGGAGGCATTTAGAAATATTTTATTCAGCTTTAATAGCTTTGCTGAGCATGATGGGGTGAAGGATGCTAATTTTAGCAGAAATCAGCTGATGTACACCATTTGTTATTCCTGGAGAAATCTAGTCATGTACTTAAGTCTTTTAAAAGTGCAAAGCATGATAAGTGATGGTAAAACCTCCTCTTGTACCTTGTGAGATTGTGGCAGTACATCAACTCTTCTGCTTCAGTCTGTGCCTTCCTGCTAAATATTTTTCTGATTCCTTTTGTTACCACTCATCTCATTTTAAAAAAAAACAACGAAAACCAAAAATGAAAAACATGTTCATATCCGCATTGCGCAGGTCCCTCCATGTTCAACTTATATAAAGCACACCCTTGTTCAAAACACTGCAGTATATATATTATATACCATTGTACATATGGCATAGACAGAACTAACACGTTTCTCACTTTTGCTTCTCTTGTAATTTAAGAGTGACAAATACAACTCAGATTTTTGGACATAAATTGTTCATACTCTTTTCTAGCCAGTGTTGTATAAAATTGAATAATGTTCTTAATTTTTTAGTTACCAAAGGGTTCAATTATTTGCAGGAGAGGAAATCAGTAAGTTAGACAGGAGTGTATCCTAAAAGGCCAAAAAAAAATGGAAATTTGATATCTTGCTGTAAAAAGGTGCCAGTACAAAGTCCAAATTCTTGTATTAAAAAGTAAAAGCTGTCCTTCCCTAGACCTTTTAAATACAGCTCTCTGTAATGAGATTCATTTGCTGCTAAAATCAGAATCACTTTGAGCCTGAACAGGTAGGATACTCTTTCTCTCAAATGGTCTCTGTGGAGTCCTTAACTATAGATCAATGTTTCTGAGTTTTTATACAAGTTTTAAAGGAAATAATGGAAAGAAATGCTCTGTTTCCTAGAGCTAGTCATCAGCTGTTACATTTGGAGGGATTTTACAAAGTAATTTCCTTACTGGTTTGTCAGTGTTATTACCTGAAGGACTTGTTGGGCTTAAGTTAATGTACCTCATTCTTTCCCATCTGTCCACACTACTAGACAGGGATAATATCCCTAAATTCTTTGTAAATATGAAAAGAACTCCCAGTCTGTTGGAAAGAGCAAGCACAGCAGATACAGATCACCAAAAATGAAGGAATCTCTGATAGAAAATTCCTTATGGAATAGGAGGGAGTGCTCTTCACACTCTTTAAGACTATGTTTGAAGGGCTGTCTTCTATCAAGGTCAAACCTTACTAGGTATAGAAGTGTAAATTTTGATTTAAAGTATCATCCTCATTTTGATTCTGGCCTGATAATTTCAGGGAAGCATCCTGAACAAATAGAATTGGACAAAACACTTCTTTCAGATTTTTCAAGAATTCCAAAAGTCGTTATGCTCCTAATTCTTAGTTCATTTGCTATCTCATCAGCCTGAATACCAAGAGATTTATTTTCACTTCCAATCCCAGGAAATAAACCCTCATTCCTCTCATTTTCTTTGATGATCTTTGAATGCTACCATTCTAAAATGTTAATCTAGTAGTACATTGCATATTTCCTTGTTGGTTTATACAATCAATTCCTGTAAAATATTCATGTAGCAAAATCCATAGGATGTGTACTGGCAGGTTCTGAAATCACACATCTGTCTTCAGGCATCAGTTAGCAGGAGAAAATCACTGAGGAAGTTATATAGAATTAGAAGTCTATGCTAATAAACACTCGAAATAGGACTCTGGTTCCACAAAAGCTAATTCAAAGATTCACGCTCTCCGACAGCACTACGTAAACCTCTGCCCTCTATTACTGTACTCCCTGAGTATTATTAAATTTTAGGAAAGAACCTGAATGAAAATTGTTACTACAACATCCTGTCTATCATCTACAGTAGTTGGAGATTTGTGTGGGTTTAGGGGAATTTTTGTTGGCATTTATTGGTTTTGTTTTGGTTGAGATTTTTGACTTGGTTTTTTGGGGGGCGAGAGGGGCCTTTTTGATTTTGTTTGTTTGTTTGTCAGTTGGTTTTGGTTTTTTAATGGCCTAAAATATGAGTACATAGGTGGCTTTATAGTTACAGTGTGCTGAACTAGAATTCTATATCTAGACTTTTCTAAATTTCAATCTTTTGCATAATTACAGCTCTGGGTAAGGTTGCAAGTGCTTGGACTGACTTCTATTGCATTGGAATTTGTGAACTAGTAGAAGTATTTAATTTCTTTTTCTCTTGCATTTTCTTCACACTTCATCTTTTTTCCATCCAGCTCTCCCAGTGGAAATGGAAAGAAGAAAATATCGAAAAATAAGACAATACACTAGTCAGTATGTGGTTTTAATGGGATTTTGTACAATTTGGACTTTTAAATAAGGAGTGTTCAGAATCCAAAACAGAAATCTATGTAAAATGGGAACTCTGGTGAAATATTACATTAAAACCAGGAAGAAACATGGTAAAATTATTTACAATTTCATAAGCATTTATCTGCTTTGTGATCTGATATTCACTACTGATCTCCAGTGAGTTACATAGGAGAAAATGTACTTTATTTCCTCACAAGTCTCATTATTATCAGAGCAAAACCCTAATAAAGAAGTGGTACTCAATGCTTGTTAAGAGAGCAAGAGAAAAGCTAGTGTGTCCTGCCATATTGTCACAACTGAAATATTCGTAAAATATTAACTTTGATTACTAAGAAAAATTATCTGTGGGGTAAGATCAGAGAAGTATAAATTATTCAAATTGTGCTTTGAAGACAAGCAGAAATCAGTCTGTTGCTATCTGTTCATACGGGAGGCTTGGAGCTGACAGTTTTGTTCCACATGATAAACACAACCACAAATGACCTTGATCTCCAGAGTTAAACTCTAGTGCTTTTCAGCAAACTAAAATGCAATTAAAGAAAAACAAAATGAAGTAGTGTGGATCACAACTGTGACTGATCTGAATAATCACTATCACTGTTTCATTTTCACTGATTCATTGAGGTTCCTGGAAGTGCAACACATATACAAAAATGCACACGAAGAAGAAGGCTTATCTACTTGTCAAATTGTTTAAGCCACCAGTTATTAAGGGACCTTGTAAAATATAATGAAGACAGAAATCTTATTACTTACAACAAACAGGTGCACACATAGTTACACAGTAAGAGGGAAATGGGTTTGTCCAAGATTTCAGTAATTTCATTTAAAAAAAATTTGTTTATTTATTTATTTTTTCTTCAAAGACACAGAATTTCACTGTGATGTTCCCAAGCTCAGATTTCCGTTCTACCTGAGCTGCACACAGATCTTCATGTCTGCTCTCCCAAGTTCCAAGTGCTCTAATTTCTATATTTTCATGCTGTTCTGCTTCAATATGTATGAATAATTAGTCCTAACAAATGAGCAAGTCATGTATCTCAGTTAAAAGTATTCAGTTTAATGAATCAGCAATGTGCCACTTGAGTCTTGCCTTGTCAGCTTCCCTTAATTCTGTCCTAGAAGTACAATTTATTTTCCTATTAGCTATCTTGTTGACCTTTTCTAAATGAGCTCACAAGATATTTAATATTAACTATGATAATAATTTTTTAAGCTTTGATTTATCCCTTTAGATAGATCCAGTGATATGCTTACATTTGTGAACGTATTTTCATTGAACAATTTCTTTTTATAATAAGTCTGCATAGGCATTGAACCAGGTTCTTGAGAAAGATAACAAACAGTTGTTACTTCATGAGCCATACAGTATTTTCACAAAGTGTGTCCAAAGATGTTCCAAAGTTACTGTGAATTATCCTTTCAAGTGGATTAATTAAATTATATTAAACCTCTGTGTGGTGATTCTTAATCAGAATTACAGGATTTCTGTTCAATTCAGTTTAGTTTAATATATTTTAAAGTGAAATGCACCAAATCAATTATTCCATTTAAATTTTAAATGATCGTGTTCATATGAGTAGTAGATAGGGTTGAGTAATTTACTTTAAAGTCACAACTTTAATTAATTTAATTAACTTTTTGACCATGCCCATGTAGCCTCAGTCAATTTCACCATTTATACAGGCACAAGGAAATTTAGTCACCATTCTTTTACATTTTCTCTGGGCCAGTGTTTTAGAATAACTGGAAAGAATGTGGAATTACTTCTTTCTGAGAAGACTGTCTCTTTCTAACTTCTTAATTAAATCGTATCAAAGAGTTATTGAACATATTTCTCAAACTAAGAATTACAGTAATGATGTCTTAGGTGCTTGATCTTAGAATGACTAAAGAAATATACTTCTTACTTAGGGAAGCATCATTCACCAAAGTTGATAATCAAGAAAAAAATCCCCACCTTCATAATAGTTTCAATTGTCTTTTTGTTGAAAAATTCAGTGCAGCATCTTCTCTCTTACCCAAATTCAGTTTTAAATCCAGGAGATTAAATCAATTCTATTTATTGCCAATTAGAAAACTTTTCGTTATTGATTATTGTGTTAAAAAATAATCACAATCAAATAAACACTTAGGGAAAATATCTCAGTTTCCATCTGGACACAGCTCTTCCTATCTTCCCTGCCTCCAGTCCCCTTGATAGACTCAGTGTTTCAGGAAATGAGTGTCAGTGCATTATGATTCCTACTCAGCTGCTCCAATGTGGATTCCTCCATGGACTGCAGTGCCTTTGTAGTCATGCCTCCTCCTGGGTCTCACCTCTGTCCCTGCTCAGGTGTCTCTTTGCTCTTGCACTGCTAGGGTGATTAGCTCTACCATCCCTCCTGCCCTGGCATATTTATTGGCTCCTCTCTTGCCACTGCACTTGTGTTGTCTCTTGTGCCTCCTCCGTTGTCCAGCATGACTCCTTCAGTGTTGTTTTCTTACTGTTTACCATCATTACTTCAATGTCTTCACAGAGGCACTGTAAACACATCTCATTGCTTCAGTTTTGGCATGAAATACATATGTGCCATCTGTTGTAGAGCTGGCTGGAAGAGGCTGTGTCTGGCACAAGGCAGTCCCTGGACCTCTTCTACACAGGTTTCCCCTTTGCCCCCTCTACTAACAAAATGCTGAAAGTTGTCTCTAATACAGTAATGGGCTCCTAAATTTCTTGTTTGGTTAGACTCAGACAATAAAATTGTCAAAGTTTTTCCTATGGAAGACTTTTAGAAAGCTGAAAGGTGTACACTGTAAATAACAGATTTTCTGTTATTCTGTACCCCTGTATGCCTGAGCTATTCTGCTTCCATCAGTGACCAATTTAATAACTCATTGACCATTTTTTTTATAGTCTTCATTCAGACAAAAGTTTGTTGGCTTCTAGTATGCTGATGTTTCCCAAGTGAATCAGAAACATTTCCTTACAAACAATTAAGTCCTCATCATGTTTGAGACATTGCCTTGCAAATGCAGTATCTGCTAGGAAAACTCAATCTGTTAAGAGTGAGATTTTCATTAATTTCTATACAGAAATAAATTCAGATTTTTTTTTTCAATTTTCAGTTTCACTTAGACCTTGGAAGTCTGAACAAAACCAAAAAACAATTCCTGAGAGGACTGGCATTGTCAACATTAGACTTTCACCATGAATTTCTTGTTAACTGATGGACTGAATCAAGAAGAAAACAAAACAAAAAAAAAGCCAGGTCAGTTCCTACATCTGGACATCTGGTTGAATGTCACCCAAAGGCAGAAATGATTGGAAAGGAAAAAAATGTTGGAAAGGAAAGGCTTCTTTTTACGGAGAGAGTGATGCTTCCTAACATTTTCATGAAATTTTAGGCTAAATGTTCCCATTGCTTCTCCCTGGCATATTTTCTTTTTTGTTGTTGATGCATTCTCAAAAATCACTTCATACTCTGTAAGGCACTTCAAAGCTGTCCTCTTGCTCCAGCAGGGTGCTATTTAGCTCAAAATTTTCAGTAGGAAAGGTATGTCTTGTCTAGTCATTGCCAAAGACCAGAATACTTTCTCATGGATTAAAAAGTCAAAAACAATATTCTGCTAACAAAATCTGATCACAAAAATAGAGCAAGTCATATGTTAAGTAAAAGGAGACCAAAGATGCATTAGAAAGAATGAAATCCATAAGGTTTCAGCATACTTCAAAACCTCAGAAGTGGATATCAGTTATATGTATGACTGGATGTACGTTAGTACTGTACAGCCAGAGCTGAACCACTTAGTTTTGCACCTCATCCTTGAGTTAAATCACACAAAATTACATTTTCATACTAAAAAGCGAAGGATTACAAAAATAAATTTTGACCCATTAGTTACAAAATATGAGTGAAACACCAGGGCAACATGCCTTAATTGTTGCATGTCACCACTTGACAAACATTCTAAAATACAATAGGTCATTAACTTACTGTGGTTATTAGAGCTTTTAAAGACCTCTACAAAACCAGTTTAAAAGTTTTCCTGCATTTCTCAGTGAGAGACTCTGCTAATTTGTAGGGCAGCAGCCAAAGATGGTTTTGTAATGAAAGCTTCCTACATGTGAAGGAAACTTAAAGTATTATTATGCAGATGATCATTTCGCAGCTGCTCATACCTGAACAGATGGTGAAATAAATTTGAATGAATATGTAAACATATTTTCAAAATTCACAGAATCCTAAAGGAGGGTGTTGAAATTTATTCATCTTAAACAATTTCTGTTGTCTTATTTAAGATAGAGAAGACTACTTTGACAAAGGTTTTCAATTATAATTGCAATTTTAGATGTCTAAATCCATAGTTTAGACCCTTAAAATCCCATGATATCTGCAGAGGTGCCAGAATTTCTGAAGTGTCAAATTTTAATGCCAAAAGGACTCTTATAAGCCAATGTTACTGAAATGGGACATGTTTCTATCTGCCTAAATCTGACCACTATTTGAAGCTTTGTTTAAATTGAGGATCCAGTGACATTCACAGCTTGACAATTTAGATGTTTCCTGGTTCAAAAGGCATGACCGACACTACCTCTCTACTCCCTCAGCCAAAATTTGAAAGGATGCATATTTTTCTTAGAAATTACAATTCAGCAGCTGGACAGCTCATCTGGAACATAGGAGACCCAAGATCTGTTTTGTCCTCTCCTGCATGTCTCTTCCCCACCTTTCCTCCCCGTCATGATCTTCTGTGGCATTCTGTTTTCTGATTTCTCATTTTTAAATCAGTTATGGGCCTTTTATGACTGACTGAAATCATAAAACTGCAATTTTATCATGATGATAGACTTTAACTGTTGCACTTCATCATTTTGTAGCAAAGCAAGACCTTGGCCCTGTTAAGAAAACTCACTCGACTTAATCTACCTTTCCCCCCTTCACCCCCTCATAAACCTTTTACTAGGGAAACATAATAAAACTTTATTTGCTCACCAGTGGCACATCTTAATTTCCATATCTCATCTGGCCCCTAACTATCTAAATACAACCAGCTATTTCTACTTTTCATGGTTCAGAACAGGAACAGTCTGTGACCCATGGAATGAAAAATCTGATCAGAACAATACTGTTATTCAATATCACTATAGAATACTAACAAAATAAGCCATAAGGAATAAGTGATCAGTGTTTTATGGCACACCACCATGTGTTCATGTAATTTCCAATAGAAATTGGGCACAAAGCAGATGATATCTCTTAGTGAAGAAGATACATTAACAATAGAAACTTTTACCTTTTTTTCCAAAAAAGACAATATGAGTATTGTGCTTCTTTGAGAAAACAACCATTCACCATGGTCTTTTGAGGCTCTTGTCCCATTTTCAAAGAACTGCTCATGATTTTTGGTAGTACTTCCAAACACATCATGAGTTTTTTGTGTATGCAAGTACTATAGGATCAGCTTGTCATAAGCTAAAAATCACATTTATAATTCCCAAGTACAGCCAGGCTAGAGTTTGATTTAAGGCAGTAGGCAATTCCTTTAAACACTGAATTACCTCTCTCTATGGTGTTAGCAGACAACACAAATCTAAGTCTTGTTTCAGACTTGCCCTTACCCTGCTTCACTACTATGAAACCACATCTATTACATCACATTAAGAGCTTTGAAGATTCAAACTGACAATCACAGAGAGAGGTGAAGATCTTATAAGCTTTGATGAAATCTCGCATACATGTAATGAGACATTGCATTTAGGATATAATTTCCTACAGAATGAGTGGCAAGGTAAAGTTTTCCGATTTCTTCCTGTTTTCATTGAGTTTGAATGGCCATTAACTATTTAAGGAGTGGGATGGTTGCTCATGCTTAACTAACTCTCTACATAATAAAAAAAAAATGTGGATCGTAGTATTTTCACTGGCATCACTTGTCATTCTTGAACAGTAAAGCGAGGACATTTAGTGCAGATAATTATCTTGTTACTTGCTGTTGATGAATTATAACTTTTTTTTTAACTAATATGCCAAGATATTTGAACTAGAAGTGATAGCTCTTATGGTGTGAATACAGGCTATTGCAGTTTTTAAAGCCTCAAAGCCACCATATATATATTTTGCCCAGGAAATAAGGAGCCTATTTTCTTTCACTGGCTAATCCCCAGCTGCTACCAGTCTCTGAAAAGAAAGAAAGAAACAATTTTTATAGGTATTTCAGAAAAGGTACACTAAATCATGCACAATCCTTATGTGTGACACTAATGGTCAGAACAAACAATTTAGCTATCATGAAAATCTTTTGAAGTGTAACTGACTAACTTGTTTCATCTTCTCAACAATTTCAATCACGCCTGAAACATGTCTACTTAACAGGAATAAAAAGTATCCTTAAACCCATCTTGTCATATTCAGCTCCCACTGAAGAGTTCCCATGTCAATTCAGAGACTCTTTTTTCTATTCCATGTGCTTTTTTTTCTCTTTCTACCCTATAGTTGCAATTACAGCAATTCAGAAATCGGCCATAGAGCTTGCATATGGAAAGACAATAAGAGACAAAGATAATCACTTGCAGTGAAGTAATTTTTCCTCTTGGCAGTGGTCTGTGTCTAAATGTGTCTAAAAGCAATTTTCCTGTGCAAAAGAAAATCAGACTTTCTGATGTCAACAACAAACTGTTTATTTACGAGGAGACACACACATACACATTCACACATATGCATTCATATAAATGGACAGTAAACATAAATCCTAGTCTGAAAGAATAATTATGAATTTATCATCAACTGTAAAAGAACATTATTTGCATGGCAAGTTAAACAATTTACCTTTAAAATATATTGTACAATACTTGATTGGAAAGAAAGATAAACAGTGAAATCACTTCTCCCCTATTACCGCGGTATAATTAAGATTATAATCAAGCCATGTAGGTCTTTTCATTTCGTTTGTTACAGCACACATCTACTCAAGTCCTCACTGTAGACAGAGTAGCTTCCAGTGACCTTCTGTGTAGCATAACAGTAATTGTCTGTGGTTAAGAAATGTCCTGATCAAATGATCAAGATGATAGAACAGATTGCAAAGGTTGAAGAATTTCAGGATTCTAGAAAAGCAGTAAGTAAGTCCTAATAGTAACTTGAGGGAATAAATCAAGAAGAACCAACTAATTGTTAACATCTTAGCAATCTTAAAAAATAAACTGATTATATCTTAAGGTACACTTTTCCACTCACCTTTCATGTGATTATGCAACCAAAAAATCTTTCTTTGGCACGTGCAACAATCTGACAAGATCATTAACAATATGCTACTGTAAAAAATAAGTACAAGCAAATATTTTTTGTAAATACAAACCAGAGATATTTAAATTTTAGTTTGATTTACCTGTAATAATCAAGGCACCGAAATGCCACTGTAAGTTTACATTAATTGTCAAAGGCCTAAAGGCAAATAAGATCAACAATAGCTGTGACACTGACTGCCAGTATGTATCTTTGTTAGATTTGTATTTGATTTGTTTGCTAAATTCTTTTCCTGAAATCAGATTGCAGCAAGATATGGTGAGATCTTTACATCAAAAGACTACCATTTTACACAGAAATAAGCCTGATAATCTAAAATCCAAAAGATATGGAATCCTTCAGACAGACTCCTCACTTACAGTCAGTATGAACTGAGCCACTATGTTACTCCTGGAAAGAGGAAGACATTTAGGTGGCAAAAGCACTATATAGTAGTTCATGAACAGCAATAATTAAAGGAATTCTGGTGTATTTCACCTTACCCTGTGCAATATAATTAAATTATTTTTGCAATTACTGCAATGCAACTGGAAATACAGTACTGAATTTTTACTGAGTGAAAAGCTGCTGAAACAAAATGCATTGAAACTAAGCAATAAATTCAATATATATTTGGGTAATTGAACTTTGAATGTGCATGGCAGATGATTTCTCTAGATATTAGAAATGTGTATCACACAGCACCGAGACATGGTTTCTCATTCCTCTTTCCAGTCAAGAAATTTCTGTCTGTCTACAATTGAAGGAATTGGCTTGTCTGATTTGTCCATTTAAACATGCATCCTGGAAGACCTTAACATAGGATTTATTCTTTCTTAAATATTTGATGGTTTGTGACTCAATCATCAGGTAGCAATCTACAGGGATTTTTTAATGGGAAGATACTACTGCTTTTCTAAAGCCATTTGGGGATATGTCATCCCTAACTGGGAAACAGTAAGATCACAAAGTATTTGTAACTTTGAAGAAGTTAGGATGCTTACAAGAGGTAACTTGTAAAAATTAGGTTAAGATGAAGAAAAGACTTCTTCTTATTATCACATTTTTGTATATTTTTTGTTTGTGTAAGCACTTAATACATGTGTATCTTTCTAGTTGTGCTGTTAAGACCTGTTAGTAAGACCAGAAATCTGCTTTAATTGCCACTAAAAAAATTACTGCATGTTATCTAGACCATGATATCCATTCATTCTTCTGGACAGTCAAAATAAGATGGCTCAATAATATCTGTTAGTGCTTTAACACAAGTACCTGAACAATCTTGTACTCATCTGAAACTAGCAAAAGTGCTATGAATTTTACAATTGAATTATATGAATTATACAATTTCTTTGCATATAATTCTATAAATAGGATAAAGATCTTCATCTGCCTTGATTAAATGCTGAATTTCCCTTAAGATTGCAATTATCCAGCTGGCAAACACAGACTGACCTCCTTAGTTATTCTTCATCTTAAATTTACTGAGTTTCCTCCAAACTAAGTCTAGCAACTGAAAGATAAAGACAGCTCTTAATACTTCCACAAGTCATTTTTCAAGGTGTCTCAAAAGAGACGCGCATCCCTGGGTAATAATTCACATACAAGTAAAATGCAAGTTACAGTGCATGGACTAAAGCACAATGGGTGTGTGGTTGCCATCATCTGCTTATGCAGGATATTTTCCTAGTCATATGCACACATGATCGTAAATGTTTCAGAAGTTTAGAACATTAAGAGGAGCAGTTTATGTAGCTCTGTTTCTTGAATCCTAACAAATCTCATTTATGTACTTTACAGTTCAGTGTCCTGATGAACTAAAATTGAAATGAGTGGAAATACAACTCTCTACTAACAGTAGCTATGATCAGTCTTGTTTCTCTCTGGACTATTAAACCATATGATAGGGAACTCTTGCTTTACTGGATTTGAAAGAAAAAAGTTCTTGCCAGGAAACACTCTCTGTAACTTTTAGAGGTCTTCTGAAAATGTTTTGATAAAAAATAGATCAGAGTGGAGAGTCTGAGAAAAAATTACTCAGAAAGAAGTAATTGTGACCTCACATTATGTCAGAACATTTTTTGTCGTATTGCATTGTTTCCCTATGTTGGTGAAAATGTTATCTCACACTAACTGTTAAAGGTTTTGACCTGCAGATATAAGATATTTTGGGTGAGACTTTTCAGTGTAGACTGAAAATTGTTTTGAACTTTAACATAGAAGTGAATACCCTGACATTTACAATTAAAAGGCACACACTTAAAGCATTCAAAGTTGTCTATTCTATTCTGAATCAAAAAATTAAAATAATTCATAAGAAACATGCAATCATTATCTTTTGTATTCTGTTCACAGATCTTGCAGCTTAAGGCAGTGATCTATATCAGCTTTACAGAGGATTACAGCAGTCACTTGGTAGCTCATGAGACACTGGGAATTCAAGTGGTCCCTTATTTTCTACTTGTAACAAAAAAAGGCCCAAGAATCTGCTATTAATATCACTTTATCATTCATGTCACCGTTATTAGAGTGTCTTTAACAACATTCTAAGTGGTATTTACCCATGAACTGGTACTTGAACAGCTTGTATAATGTGTGTCTCCTTCTAAAATAAATCACTATCAAAATTTCATATCCCTAGACATGTGACTATATGCCATTAACAACATCTGTTTTCCTACATGACATTTTTCAATATATTCAGAAATGTCTTATTATTTTTGACACCACCGGCATTTGACACCATGTGAAAGATTACAAAATGAGTGTCTGCAGGTGTAACTGATAAATGAAATCTTGTCTGACTTTTCATTACCTCCTTGAAGAGCTACATTCTCTTCTTGCAATGGCTATCATGTAGAAATAGTAGAATATACTGCTCAAGGCTATTTTGCAGACAGAAAGGCATTTTCGGTGCAGAATGTTTTTACATTATGGAATACTCTGATGATTTTGAAACTCTAACACTATGTTAATATATCTGACAATGTAAGACACTCTTGTGACCACACAAACATTAGTCACAAACCTAGATATGTCTTATCACCTAATTTTTAAAGTTACTAAAGCATGCAGAGATAAATTGCCACACATTGCTTGCCCAAGGACAGTGGATGGTAGGTGTCAAAGTAGAGAAGACTAATTATTCACCTTTCACTACCCCAAGGTCAGAGAAACAGTTTTTCTGTAGCTTGCATAAAATGATCATCAATGCTCTTTTAAGGTCAGAATGTCCCTCTCCTTTTTATCCCCCTGTACTATGAGTATCAACAGCCACGAGGAAAAGACTGTGATACCAAAGTCCTATTTTTAACAAAGTGCATAAAGTCTTTGCATAATAATTTATTTTCTTCATGGAGTCAATTGATCCAACTACTGTTGAAGTGTGTTAAACTCCACATGCATTGTCATGTGTTTTGGATCTTTCTGATGCATGTCAGGATTCTGCAACTTTGAAGGCTAAAGTCATCTTGTACTTCTGTGTGTTTAATGGGCATGTGTGGTAAATGATTAGAATTTCACCTGGTATAAACTCTTTCCCAGTCAAAATTTTCTTTAAAGCATCCTGTAACTGTCACATTTTGCACTATTCAGTATTTATCTAGCCACAACAATTGTTTAAGTAAAAATGTCACAATTTAATAATTTTTTAAAGAATAATCTCACTGTACTCCTGTAGTTGATACACAACTAAAATGCAGAGGCACACATTCTTTTTTAAATTAGTTTATTTTACCTGTGAGAGTGTGACAGCTCTTGAAGCTTGGCCATGATATTCAAATCAGATGGTCCACAACCACATTATACTTTAAGGGTAGGTGGGATAGTTATGTTAGATTTTCAAAAGAGAAGGATCTGCTTCTTGTGCTGTAGGAAAATGAAAGCTAAGTTGTGACAGATGCTCCAAAACCAGATCTACTTATTCTGGTATATGGAAAAACACTATTAATGCAGCTCTCAAAAATGCCAAGTTCACCATGGAGCAAACACCCCCTTTCATCTATGACATCTGTAAGTCACATAAAAAAATAAACCTGCAAGCTGGCCTGCCCATCATGCTTTTACTTTTGTTT
Source organism: Geococcyx californianus (assembly GCA_013389885.1). NCBI lineage: Eukaryota > Metazoa > Chordata > Aves > Cuculiformes > Neomorphidae > Geococcyx > Geococcyx californianus. The sequence continues at coordinate 2,185 of VWPV01000069.1, read as the reverse complement.
CTATTCTATTTTCTCTTCATTTAGTCAGTCATATAAATGGCAATTTTGCTCATGTCCAAAATCTAAGTAGTTTAAAAAAAAACCCAGTAAGTCTGTAGTTTATATCAGGGGAAAATAGGAATATCAGTTACTGGTCCATGTTAAATCAAGAATAAAGGAAATTCAGGCTGTGATTAAGGATGAAAGACTGGTTTCTATTCCAAGAACTCAAGTATATTTTTTCTAGTGTTAGCTAAGAGTATTACATTGTATATTGTGGTTGTAGCAAGACTTTAGGGATATCATTCATTTAGTGCATTCAAAACACACATAAATGCAGAGTACATTGTGGACTAAGTAACAGCCAAACTCGTGAATGGATTGCATTTCTTTCCTTTTGCATCTTGCATAATACAATGAAAGTGAATTTCACTCTTTCTCTTTTAAATATGTTCTTTTAATGTGCCATTATGAAAACAGACAAAAATGAAACAAGCTCTAATTTACTCAGGATTGTGAAACAGAGAAAAGACTCAAAATTAAGGGTTTTTATAGCCAAATGTCTAACTTTACAGAGAAGTTCTGTAAAAATGAATATTGATCTGTTATTTTTGGGGGGGTTTGGTTGGTTAGGTAAGGTTTCTCTGTGCTCTTCACAGCAGTTTGTAACAGACCTGAGTTGTGGAAGTAACAGTTCGATCCCTGTATCGATTAAATTTGTGATTTTCCCTGTTCGAATGTAAATGAATCAGACCAAATAAATGAATACATATTCCAAGTACTAGAGCTGTGTAACTGACCACAGCACAGGTTTTTACACAAATTGTAGAATAAACACAGGCTGTGAAATATTACTTCTATACTGGCAATGAGTCTAGAAGCCAGAATTTCCTGACTGAGTAGCTGCTTCATGTTCAGTCAAGGACTCCAGAAAGCCAAGGAAGGATGTATGGCGAAGAGAGGACTTTCCTGCTCCTTCCTGGAGTGAGAACAACCTGAAAACTCCAGACTCTTCATCTCGTTCAAGGACAGGAAGACAAAGAGCCCTTGGGACTTCCAAGCACCTCAGGGAACCTTGAATATTACAAGAGCTCTGTGGTCACGAAGGCAGAGGAAGATTGCTTGACAGAACTTTCTTGGAGCTTGGGAATCTGAATATGTTCAAGTCTTTGTGACCTGATTGAGAATACACAAGGAAAAAAGGAAGACTCAGGCCTTATTTAGCAGTTGATTTAACTATGTGCCTGTTGGGGAAACAGCTAGCTTCGAAAGAACCAATATCACCCAAATAAAGTCTGTAACAGCACATACTAGTACTTGGCCAGCAATTTGCATGATTTGATCAAGTCTTTTTGACTACAGACAGAACCATTGAATCACTGAACTTGGGAAAGACCTCTAAGAACATCAAGTCCAACTGTCATCCCAACACCATTATGCCTACTAAACCATGTCCTGAACTGCCATGTCTACAATGTTTTTTAACACCTCCAGGGAGAGTGATTTCACCAATTCCTTAGGCAGCCCATTGCAATGCTTTAGCCTTCTTTCAATGAAGATTTTTTTCCTAATATCCAATGTAAACCTCCTCTAATGATACTTGAGGCCATTTCCTCTCATTCTATTGCTAGTCACCTGGGACAAGAGACCATTATGCACCTCCCTACAGCCTCTTTTCAGGTAGCTGTAGAACAATGAGGTCTCGCCTCAGCCTCCTTTTCTCCAGACTAAACAGCGCCAGTTCCCTCAATCTCCTCATAAGACTTGAGCTCCAGACATTTCACCAGCTTTGTTACCCTTCTCTGGACGTGTTCCAGCAGCTCACTGTTCTCCTTGTAGTGAGAGACCCAAAACTGAACGCAGTATTTGAGGTGTGGCCTCACCAGTGTCAGTACGGAGGGACAATAGCTTTCCAAGTCCTGCTGGCCACACCATTTCTGATGCAACTCAGGATGTTATTGGTCTTCTTGGCCATATGGCTCATGGTCAGCCTTTTGTCAACTAGCATTCCCAGGTCTTTTTCCACTAGGCAGCTTTACAGCCACACTTCCTCAAGTCTGTAGCACTGCATGAGATTGTTGTTACCAAAACACAATACCCAGCACTTGGCCTTGTGAAATCTCATATAATTTACTGTGGCCCATTGATCCAACCTTTCCACATCCCACTGCAGAGCCTTTGTACCCTCAAGCAAATCAACACTCTC
>VWPV01000067.1:28394-42959 GCA_013389885.1 Geococcyx californianus | reverse complement strand
CTAATTCTTGGCCTTCCTCTAAACCCAAAAATCTTAATCCCCTTCTCAATCCAAGATAGTAAAACAGAGAATTAGTCAAAAACTATGTGTCGTGTCTTTAGAGATATATTGATCCATACAAGTAGTATAAATCTCTTGCACTCAGGTGAATTTCTGAACATCCTCTTTCAGTGCATATGCATCTCTGAAAAGTAATTTTAAAAATATATGTATCATAATGGCATATGAAATACTCAAGGTTTCATATCTAAGTTCTGCTTTGTGTTGGCCTTCAGCTGACTTAACTTTAAAATAACTGCTCATTTTAAGTCCATCTGAAGTTGGGAGCAGATGGCAAAATTGCCCATCTTGCTAGTATAATGTAATCTATTACAAGATAAGAGGGGACAGAATGCAGAAGATTTAGATAAATAAGTCAATTTCATCATTCAGGAATGTAAATCACAGAGCTGTAACATTCCTTCTGAAACTTCTTAATGATCTGTTACTAAAATAGCCAGACTAAGAATGTCAGCCTTACAGCTGCAGCTTCTAAAAACTGATCAAAGCTAAACCCTGTGCTCTCCAAATTTTTAATCTAATAGTGTGCACCCTATCTGTCACCTGTTTCTCCTTGCACAGCACAATTTGATCAGTGATTAAGAAAACTTTGTATACATACCGGTAATTAACCCTGCTCACAAAAGCCAGATTAGATTCTTAAAAATTCATACTTAGAACAAGATTAAAACAAACACCGAAAGAGCTTCTGATCACACTAGTTCAAGTTTCCACCTGGAAATATGACAAGCTTACTCATATCATTTGATCACCCAATAATGAATTAAATCTAATTCCACACTGACAAATAGCTAATTCCCACAACCATACTTATATAAAATAGAATTTTCAGTCTCAAGTTGCTGAAAAGCAAGCTAGTCCCCACTACCTTCTTCACAAGTCATTGTCAGCAGTAGAAAATTTTTCTTCCTGGGAAGTCTTGGCTTCAAAGTAAGGAATATAAAGTGTTGTTTTGTTAGCCATCAGTGATGACAACTCAATAGCTGAAAGGAAGGTTCTCACTAGCCTTTCAGTATCTTTCAGTATTTGCTTCATTTCATAGGTCAATTTTTACCCACTGTCACTACTAATCTTTTACTTCACAGACACCCCTCTGACAGAGCATCTTGAGCAACAGTACTTCACACTGTCATTCCTTTGGAAAGGAGATTTTATTGTGAAAGACTCTGCAACTCTGCCAATGAAGGTAATAAACTGTTTTCAGTAATGTCCCTAAGTAAGATCCCTTTACACTAACCTGAGGACTGTCTACATGAAGCTGATTCATTGACCATATGATATGATTAATTCACATTAATCATCTGAGGAGTTTTTCTCAGGAAAATATATTTCATTTTAACTAAATTAGTAGTTGAAAGCACAGTGATACAGACCTTCTTTACAATAAAGTAGAAACTGTTAGTTGAAAACAATGTTTTCTGTGTGCAAATCATCATGTGAACCAGCCATTTCTAGTATCAGAATGTTTTAATACCATAGACCTTAGATAGGATCCTCATTTTTATTTTCTAATACTCTACTGACATCTTCTGGAATACAACACTGTTTTGTAACTTTATAGCAGACTTTTGTAGTGACAGTGATAGTCAATAAAGAAAAACATCTGATGCTGTCACGTGTACCAAACACAAAGATCAGTATAACTTTTGCACTCTTAGTACCAATTTTCACTGATTTTAAAGCATCAAAGTCATAGAACATTTAGGAAAATATAATAAAAAGAATTTATCTGTATCAAGAGGATGACGTTTCAGGAGAACAACTATATTGCTGATAGTGTTAATGTCTGTGATATTTGATGCAGTTCTCAAAATCCTAAATACTGGAGTCAAAAGATTAAGGCAAAATCTCCTATTTCTTTTTTAAAATGAGTAGAGGTTAAAATCAGGAACGGGATATACTTTCAAGTTCTGTCTTATTTTTGCAGTTTAATTACTTTATATTCTTTGTTCCACATCAAGGTATCTGTAGGTGGAAGTCTTGAAGCACGTAAAGTTCAATCGTCTGAGTGTAAGCATGACCCAGTTATCCATGACCTCTACATGAAGATAGCAGGTACAACACAAGATTTATGGGAGACGTTCATCCTTCTGGAGCTGCAGCTGCAGGCCTGTATCCAATGTCAATGACAACAAATACTGATATTTAGGCTACTGAATCCTCTTGTTGCCATAATCAAAGGCAATTCCACAAACAACTAGTTGATTTGCATCTTTCATGACTGAAAAGCCAAAAAAGAACCTACTGCTTCTTAAAAACATATAAATAGTAGTCAAAAGAACAAGTGATTCATAAAGGTAACATCTCAAATTCTTGTTTTAATGAAGTCACAATAATAATTCAGTGAAATTATGAGAATATTTTTGTCTTTATGTGCAGTTTAAACATCCCGACAGAATAGATTTCCACTATAAAACAATGAATTAATTAAATAGTAATTTAAAGAAATGGCTGTGGGTTAATTCACGCGAACACAAAGGAAATCATACAATTATTTACTTTGACTTTGTGTAGCAAAAATGTGTTCCTCATTATAATTACATTGGGTACAATTACCTATCGAAAAAAACAATACATCCACATAATCAAGCAGACCTGCAGAGACCTAGAGGCTGAAGTAAAGGGGGCAGACACTCAGGTTATTTTCTGCTCAATGCAGTCAGTCAGAAGGAAGGGCAAACAGAAGCAGTCACACCACACAGGTCAGAATCTGTCTACGTTGCTGCTGTTGCCTGCAGGTTTTTGGCTTCCATAACCATGAGACATTCTTCAAAGACTGAGGGTCACTACAGAGAGATGTGATCCACTTATCTAATAGGGGTATGACCTCTCTTAACAGGCTAACTAACTTACTGAAATGGCTTTCAACTCGATTATTTTGTGAGTGGTGCCCAAAGCTTGGAGACAAGCGAATGACCCAGGGGACAAGCTGAAAGTGCCTTTGGGGCAGCTCCCATACTCCCCTCAAAGACAAGGAATAGACGTCACATCATCTCAAGTGGCTGCATGCTAACAATAGTCATATTCTGGAAAACAAACAAGAAAAGCAACTCCACGTGCAGCCTCAGTATCATAGTTGCCTTGGAAATACAGAAATTAGGTGGAAAGCTCATTACTGGAGTACTGCAATGCACAGTTGCAGACTATACAAGAAAGAAAGAAGAAGGAGAAGAGGAGGAGGGGTTGTGTTTCACATAAAAGGACAACTTGACAATCCAGATATTAGCTATAGAGCAGAGGACAGATGTGTATATCAGACAGTTTGATGTTTAGAGGACTAGAGAAGATGACATATGAGGAAGTGTTGAATAAGGTGATCTCCAGAGGCCCTCTCCAATGATGTGCCCTCTCCAATTATGATTCTATTATGATGTGCCATTATTAGTGGAAAATGAACAGTCCTTGAGAGGAAAATTTCACATGGGAGGGACTAGGAATGTCCTTCGCTGGGAAATCATGCGGTGGTTGATGCAGGATTGTTCATGTGAGTGAGTACTTCAATTGGATTCATAAACCTGACTCTTACTGACACAGATAATGTGCAATGACATTAAGTAGCCTTTTCTGCTTTAATAGCTAAGGAAAACAAAAAATCTAGCTCAGAGAAAACTGAACATTCAATTTGCATTTTCTTACAACCTGTGTGGAAAGAACTGATAATACAGGAAGCCAAGCAATACCATGCATGTTTACTTTTTTCCTAAAAAGCACAGAAGTGATATCGATGAAGCTCACTTTTTTATTTAGCAGTTTAGCAAGATAATTTAACAGGGATTAAATCATATGCTTAATTCCTCAAAAGCACAACTAGAAACTGAGTGTATGGTCTCCAATATTTTTCCATCTATTTAAGTTTACTTCTACTTTTCAGAATTACTATGAGGTAGCTTAGAATGGATTTCTCTTTTGTTGTTACAGGGATTACATGTTTCCAAGAACGTTTTACCAGTTTTAGGTTTCTGAGTGAAGCTTTGCTTGCTACACAAGACCATTCTTTACAGAATTTAGTGAAAATTTTTCACATGGAAGACTTTAGTCTACAGTTTCTAAATTTTTATTAACATTATTATAGGAATATAATTTACATATATAACTGCTTCTTATCAATTGCAGCAAGACTTCCCCGATATTAATAAGGGCTGCTAGCCAGAAATATGAGATGTAAGTAGCTCCACATATAAAATGGACATAAAACTTGAATCCAAAATGCTAGTAATGACACAGAGTTCTTTAGATTTCATCAGGAATGTTGTCTGGCTTTTCACTGCTGATATCCTCAAAACAGCCTTGTGGCCGCACTATCTTAAACATTAGACCAAATCTGACCAGGCTAGATTGCTCCTGTATGTCCTACTGAGAGCAGAACAAATTGGAAACAGCACCGTTCTTTCTGCATGCAGGACAAGGGAGCAAAGGTCCTCTCTCAAACTGTTGGGAGATGTAAAGGTTCTGCATAAGGCATAGAAGGGATTTAGAAACGAATAGAAGAATCAGTATCTATATGTATTGCAGGAAACACAACAAGAGTAGGACTAATACTCTATAACTTATCCTCAGATGTGATATTAGTTCTTAGTTAAAACACTCTCTAGAATGGTTTTGGCTCCTTCCAAATCTCAGACTCCCAGAAAACACTCACTCAATTCCTGTGGACACATGTATTTGTCACTTGCCATAGTAGAAAACATTATTTTTAAAGAGGAAAGAGGAAGGAAGATTTTTAGGTCAAGCCTGCTTACAGCTGCAGGTGTAGTCAATGTCACATCTGTAAAGGACATGAGCCACATGTTTCCACATAATGCCAAGAAAATTTTCAGGAAAAGAAACAAGGCTAAAATTCACTATTATCACTAATCTGTGCTAATAATATTAATGAATATGGACAGAAATTTGTGAAAAAATGTGAAACTACAGATAAGTGTAAATGCAAATAAGGCTCAATCAACTATTTTTGCTTGTCTCTGTCATCAGGTATGGGTAATAAATACCTATAAGTGGTGGGCCTTTTTTTTAGCTATATACTAATTTTATTTTTGTCATAGTTTTGGTTTGTTTGTTCGTTTGTTTTTCCTACAAGAAGACTGAATATCCCCTAAGTGAAACAGAGAGCTTATACTCTAAGTAGAACTATCTTGCTGGTTTAGGAAAAGTTCATACCCCTCAGCTTATTTCCTGCAAAGCTACTAATGCTCTGAAGCTTTGTATTTCAAAATCTGCAAACCCTAGACTTCCGTTAGTAATATTGAATGACCTCTCCATTACATGCAGAACAATATTGTGTTGGCATGGCAGGCATTTAATTAATCAAGTATTATGAAAAAAATTGTGCAAACAAACCAAATAACGTCTCCTCTATGTTCAATTATAAACAGGTTTTTTAACTACAAGGAAAAAAAAAAAAAAAAGGAAAAGCTTTTAAGGTCACTTATTAAGAAACATCAGGCCATTTTTTTTCCCCTATAATACTTCAAATTTCATTGTTTTCTCACTTTTCAGACAAAAGAGACCTTTTGAATTTAATCGGCTACATGAGGCAATAGATCATCAGATATCCAATGCTAACACAAAGAAACTTTTTCTGTAGGTCCTGGGAAAAAATAATAAAAGGAGAGGTGTGATGAACTTCTATCCCTTATCTATCCTTTTTTTCTGGGACAACTGAGTTCCTGTAACACTCAGTTCTAAGTCACTTGGATTCATATCATGAATATTGGCCTTTTTAGTGGTAATTAATCTTCCTTTTCCGAAGAACTATCTTGTGAAATCTGTTGGCAGAGTTCATTATTCACAACATGAGCCAAATGTATCTCCAAGCCAAATTTAAGAAGCCAATGTTTTTTTTAGACTGGCACCAAAAATATGCAATGAAGCAGTCATACCACTGGATGGAGCCAATATCCAGTTGCCAGCTGAAAAGCTCATCCCAAAAATTAATGAGTGCAGGTGTAGCTGTCAAGAGAAGACTGAATCTACTTAATTTTCTAGAAATTCAACAATAAAATCAATAGTCCAGTGAGTCTGGACTACTTAATGGTAGGTTATGTCAATCTGCCAACCTTGGAATAAATCTTTATTCTGTTATAATGATTAACTACAACTTCATTTTTTATATGAGAAAGCTCTTGGAGCAGCTCCTCATTGTTGATGGGTTTATGGTGGATTTGGTTTTTTTATTTCCTTCCTACTAAACAGCCACATTTTGACTATAATCAATAGAGGTTTATTTTCAAATATTTAACAGAACTGGATGTGTTTCATTTACTTACTTTCTTTACTGAGTATTTTATTACTTTATTTTTTTTTCTAGAGAGGAAAATGAACAAACTTATTCTTCCTAAAATCAAAATAACTGTTTGAAGTACTCTGGCAATAGTCTAGGTAAATATTAAGTGTAACATTAGGTGTATCTCTGAACACCCCTGTCAAAATTTTTATCTTCTTTTTGCAAGAGCTTCTTTCCCTTACGATTTGTGAACATTGTACTTTTAAAGTTGGAATGTAAGTAGATATGCATAGGGTTCTACTTGTTTCTGAAAGAGGCACATTTCAAACATGTGGACATTTTATTAATATCACCTACAGGCCAATATATTACTGGTAGTCATTTTTAGGTTTTGTGGAAGATGACTTAATGAATATAAAGAGAATATGAGTAATTAAAAAGTAATGGGAAAATTTTCCATCAGCTGCAGGCTCTTCACATACTAAATTATCAGAGAAAACACTGAAAGACTCATTTCAATTTGTGATATGTTCATAAAACGAATTTTCCACCTCTAAAGGAATCACTGACAGGAAGTGTTTCCTATCCTCATTTGAAATTCAGTGCTAGCATAGCTGACACTTCTGACCACGCATGGTAGACCAGAACAGAACCACAGGGTATTCACATTTGTTTCCTCATTCAGGGGAAGGAATTGGGTAGGGACATGCTTTCCATGTCTAGAAAGTGAATGCTGTAGGAGGGTGGTGATGGAGGAAAGGAATTCACCAGAGCAGAATGGTTGCCTTTCACGTACACGACACCATTTCTCTGCACAAAGGAAAACACAAGCATGATTCACAGAATCAATCATTTGTGTTGGAAAGGACCTTAAGAATTATCTAGTTCCAAACCCCACACCATGGGCAGGGACAACTCCCACTAGAGCAGAAAGACTTCATATTTAAAGGTCCACATGTATTAAATGTGATTCAAAGATTGGACTGCTCCCTCATTTGGTAAAAACTACAGACTGAGTTGAGCTGCACAATGATTTACACCAAAATAATCTGACAACGCTGGAGATGACACATCAATGGGTGAACTATGCCTACCACTTTATAAAAAGCTTATAGTTTTAATAATTTCTTTTTACTCATGGGTTTGTAGCACATTCCGAGAAATCTTCTTTGACAATTAAGGGATGTAAAGGATTACAGGCAGCTATCTTGACTTCCATTCATGTTAACAGGAATTGTGAGCATTCAGTACCTCTGATAATCAAGTCCTCCTTTTTTTGGTTTCCTGACTAAAAGCTTCATTGTGTGCTTTTTTTTCATCCTTATGATTGACTAGAATAGCATCTCTACTTTCAATACAATTTCTGAACAACATTATGCCTTATTAAATATAAAATAATATATTTGTTTGAAAAATGGACCATTTTGACCTCCTAACTACCTGCATCCTTGCTGACATTCATATGTGCTCATTCATACTCTCAAAATTCTAAACCAGTGGGTACTGTGATTTTTTTTCCTCAGAACCAGAGACAATACACAGATTTCATGATAGTTGAAAGGGTTTACAATAAACCCATTCTGTTGTACAGCCCAAGAAATATGCATATCCAGCTACAATGATTCGACACTCATATCTTTTCTGCCTTAGATATATCCTCTGCCTCTGAGCATCAGTTTTCTTCCTTGGAACATGAACTTCTTGCTTCTTCTCTGTAAAGTGATTCTAAGTGAGACTGCTTTGTTAGCTAATAGTCCTGATCAGCCTCAACAGATGACCAATGTAAGAAACGAGCTTAGAATAAACGTTAGCCTACACTAAAGTCCATGGAACAAACGTTTAATCACACTGCTGGGTGCATACCTCTAATGCGATATGCACACCTGGGTACTTCCTCAGACTATATTTAAAAGTCACACTAATACATATTCATTAATAACTCCAGTAACTAATAGCTTAGCTCTGTCTTTTCCGTTCACCCTCTTCTTGGATGATGCATTTTGGGGGTTTTTAATTCTGCATGCTCTATCAAGGTCTCCAGAAGTCACTGGATGAAGGCTCGCGATCTTCCTCAGTGATAACCTTTTTACTCCTTCAGCTGGCGTAGGCCCATTCTTCCAAGTGATCCACAATAGCCCTATTCATGACCGACCCATCCCTGGCATGAGCCCCGGTTGGGATCCAAGCCCTACGTGCCTTCCGTCTGTCTGCATCCTAAAGATAAGCAATTTCCAGATAAGGGTATAAACCTGCTGGCAAATAATTTCCAACCCACAGCTTAAACAAAATGACAAATGGCAATGTTTATTTCCCATCACAATCAACATCCACAATGACAGCCTGCCTGGATGGGTTCTCTTGCTTGGCTTGATCACATTCTTTGCCCAAAGCATTAATTTTCTAAAAGAAAATTGCCAAAGTTCACCCAGGCTGCCTTATGGCTCATGTGTGTCTGTTGCCTGGAACTGCACCTGGAGTCTGAGGGGGCGGGGAATGGCAGAGGAAGTAATTAAGCTTCAGGTTCATAATGATATTCTTAGTCTCACAAAATCCTTAGTATCAAAGAGAGTAGTTATATTGTTTGTGCACAGATTCTGTATGCCATCACAGAATATAACAGAAATACGTTGGGGAAAACCTTCCTCTGAAGCAGAAGGTAGGTAACAGACAAAGGGAGATAAAGGCCTTGACTGCGTGAGATTATCCTCATTTATTAAAATGAATGAAAGCTGGCAGCACATGTTCCATCAAAATAGCACATAAGATGACAAGATAGCTGAAGAGGCATCAGTGCAGTGGTCATACCTTGATTTGCCTCTTCCAGATTATATACAAGCATCCATTACAAGATAAACTTGGATATATGTGACAAAAAGTAATCCGATGTTATTTGTATCAGTTGACTCTTGCCATTACACACGATGGTAAGTGAGCAAAAGAAGTTCTTGTTTCTTTATGAAACAAGATGATCTGGATGGTACCTTTTCCAGAACCACCAGGAAAAGATGTTAATTGCACAAGACATTTCAGCAGCATATTCTTCATTAATCACAAGGAAGCCAAGGAGAAACTCACTTCCTTGCATTGGCATGATTCTATAACAGGATTTTTAATAGTCTCACTCTGATAACACTAAGTAGATGACTTTCAAGCACAGTGTCAAGTCCTGCTCCCTCCACAGGGTCCCCCCACAGGGTCCCCCCACCTCTATGACCTGCTCAGTCAGAGAGGGAAGGATCCTTTGATGTCTGTCTGGCGAATTGGAGATAGACAAACTCCCAGGGTAAATTCAAACAGTGTTTACTTTGCACACAGCCAAAACAACAAATCAGTATTTATTTTGGACACAGACAAAATAGCAAATCAATATTTTGGGTATTTGGGTATTTGGATATTTGGATGAACCCTGAGTTACAACTTCCCAACTTGCAAAAAACAGATCCCAATCTGTTCAGATAAAAAATCTGACACCCTCAAGGCAGCTGGACAAAACAACACAATTTGGATCTGATCCAATGCACAGTAATGCCATAGAAAAGAAGAGGAAAATAAGAGAGAGAGAGGAATAAGAGTAGCACGGGGGGAGGGGGTGGGTGGGTAGGGTGGTGTATGGAAGAGGAAAATATTCCCATGGGCCTCTGGAAAACGTGGTCCTCAAGAGCACACAGTCCAGTGGTTCTTCTGCAGCACGTCTTCAGGTGAATTCCTTGGGGTGGTGGTTCCACCTGCCTGCCTTCTTGGTGGGCTTCTATTTATAGAAATCTATGCTCCCTGTCCCCCCCCCCTCCCCCCCATCCATTAGCATGAAGAATGATCTTGCTTGGAAAGTTCTCAAATTCGCACATGCACAGAAACTCTTTTGGAAAGGTTCTGGAATTGGGTCTGGGGTCTCAAAGGTCACTGACAGTTCAACAGATCTTTGCCAGAATAACTTATACCTGAACCCTCTGTGTCCACATGCACAGTCAGGTGGGGGGGGATAACACCTGCTGCTGCCTCTCCTCCTCCCCCTCCTCTGCAACAGCACAGTCAGCCCAGTAGGAATCATAAGAATCATAAGGTTAGAAGAGACCTCTGAGATCATCAAGTCCAACCGTGCCTGTCTCCCTACTAAACACTGTCCCTAAGTAGCTCATCTACCCATCTTTTAAACACCTCCAGGTCTGGCAACTCCACCACCTCCCTGGGCAGCCTGTTCCAACACCTGACCACCCCTTCAGTGAAGAAATTCTTCCTAATATCTAGAGCCACAGTGCTCAGGAAGTTGTTAAAGACAACAATACCGGCAGAGTCAGACAATATTTAAGACAACAGAAATAGAATCAGTCAATGTTTAAGATTACAATACGAGTCAGGCTCTACACCGGGCTACCAGATAATGCAGAGACTAACTGCAGTCCCTGACCCACCAGCTACTGAGCCTGTATTTCCAATAGAAAGACAGGAATTACAGGCATGAAAACCACTAGATCCTATATAAGCTATAATAGTCCTGTTAAGTGTTATGTTTTGGTTTGTTTTTTTAATGCTAAAACCAAGCTGTTTCTTCCTTTCTGTCGTATCATACTGTTCACGATTACTTTGGCAGGGAAACACAAGTTAATTTTGGCCACAGATGCTTTGTACTCTAGGCTTGCTTGACCACACACTAGTGCATTTTCTCAGGGTATCCTGGGCTCAGCTTCCCTGTACCCACAGCTATACTGTTTCCATTTGACTTTGGGGACAGATCAAGTGACACTGCAAGAGGCAAAGCACACTGTTCCTGGGTGGTTTACAATCCTAATTTCCTAGTAATAGACAAAGATTAACTGAATTTATTTTGTACATAGAGGATGCAGGAGGAGCTATTCTGTTACAACAAAAAGCTGCAGTAGGAAAGTTAGGCTGTCAGGCATGTTTTTGTGCTTCTGTAACAGTGCTATGAATCAGTAAAGGCCCTCAGATGTTTCCGTCTGCACTGTTCCTTCACTCATGCAGAATGATCACTGTTTTGTAGCTTTGTCACACTTGCTGGCTTAGCTACACTGCACTACGTAAGCTCCTCTTCAGCTGCAGCAAAGGAAGGGTCAGACTCTGCAGTCAACCTGGCGCAGAGTTCATATCCCAGAACAAAAGCAAGTAGATGTCTTTACTTTGTAGGAAAACATACTACAAAGTAGCCAACCTATACTACAAATAAATAATTTAAATGCTTATACCTTCCAGCATAGTGTCCAATAGCAGACTTTGTCCTAAAGACAACTAGAACGTGCCAACCTACCTTCTCATATCGGAACTCAGATAGTCGCTGGTCTCAGGCCAAAAAGACAGCTCCAACAAGCTAAAAGTATTCTGGACTTGCAAAAGAACAAAGAGATCACAATAGTGACTGGCAGTGATTCTGGGTGGCCCCAGAAATCTGCAAAGAGAAGTTCTCATATTCACGTTCTGGCCTGAAGTGCTTAGGAATTATTCTTGCCAACAGTTTTTAACCAGCATCAGAATTCGTTAGATAGCTTTTGGCCCTGCTTCTGGCTGGCCAGCTGAGTGAACTGTGTAGCATTTAATTTTATGCATACCAGTTTACTAGAATAGTGTCTCCTGTATGAACAAGAGTTAATCTGTGCTCTAAGACTCAACAAGTAAGGATAATTTTTTCACTGCAGATACCATCTGTTTTTCTCTTTAATTACATTACTCAACATAACATATTTTTTCCTGCTATAAACAGTAGGAAAAGCATTAACTTTTACAGGTCCAGGAAAAAGATCCAAATATTTGGCATCCCTTATTAATCCAGTGACCACTGTGATTATTCTCATAAAGTAATTTGATTGCAATGAAGCATTATTTGACTGGTTACAGAGCAAAGGTAAAACAGATGAATATTTTCTTGCCAGCCAAAAAGCAAGAATATTTAGAAAAAAATTTATTTACATTGTTATAATTTTCTAGATTTGATTCCAGTTTTGTGATCACATAAACACCTAGAAGTCCAAAGTTCCCTTCATATTTACAAAAATCTCAGAGTGGAAAGCTTTCTCTGAAATCTGTTATCAATTTATCAAACCAAGCAAAGACATAATTATGATAAAAGATCTCTGAAATTGCTTTCTTAACCATTCAAAAAAACTTTGACACACTGAAACATGTTTGCACACAAAAAAAAAGTATTTCTAACATTATTTCTGTATTTTTTCATTTTTCAATTGCAGTCAGATAGTTGTGGTTTTGCAGTTCAAATCTGATTACAATACTGTGCTTGGCTTTTAATTCCTTATAAAAATATATTTTTTCTTTACAATTTTTGAGCTCTTCAAGTACTTAAAATATTATTTGAAAAAAAAAGCAACTCTTTTTTAAAAGTCTATTAAATTAGAATTGGCTGGTTGTTGTTTTGTTTTTAATTCCCGTATATGCAGATGTTTCTGTATGGAATAGTTCAGGAGGTGAAATCTTTGGTGGATAAAATTTAGTAACATTTTTTGGCCAAAATTATTTTCATTACATTTTTTTTTTATTAAATTGTTAAAAATATTTTTAAATGGCATGTATTCTCTTAATGACTTCTGCTTTTTCTTATTTTCCCAATACCTTGCAATAGAGCAGTTAGTCTAGGACAATTTCAGAATCTCTTGACATTTATGTTACTTTTATTCTTCGGAATCGGGCCATCCCGTTCTGCAAGTGACTCAACAGTAATCAGCTGCCCCAATATCCTCTGTATTTTTTAAAGTCTTCCTATGTAAGAATAGACCGAGTTCCCAAGCTGAACATAGGATGACTAGGTCTGTATTTACCTCACCCTCTTTGCTTGTTATCCTTTGCCAGACAACACCCTTTGTACCACCTCTGAGAGACAGCAGTGCCAGGCTTAATGAAGGCTAAAAAGCAAATGATGCATTCTCACTCTTCACTTAACTTGAGTAATTGGCTGCCTCTGCTTATTTTGCAGATTTCTGAGTGAAATCGTAAGCTCAAAAAAGTTAAATGAGCTTGAACAACAGATGACTAAGCTTTTCTTGCCATTGACTGGCAAGTAACCTACACGGTTATTCAATTACATTAACCTTCTGAAGCCAATTATTCACAAAAATACAATCAGAAGATGTGATTATAACCAGAGATATAAAAATATCTCCCTAGGAGTCCAAAATGTTTACTTTGTATTAAAAGTGAATGTTGTCTATTTTCACACAAAACCACTTAAATAAGAGAAAATACTATAAGTTCTTTGCAATTTCCTAATAAGTAGAGCAGTGACAAAATCACACTGAAGCCATTTTCAGGAGGAACTGTGAGACTCCAACTTTTATATTTTGTCTATGGAAAAGAAATTAATAGCAAAAAAATAGTCTTTCCAGCACTAGAAAAAGTATTATTAAATAGATACGTAGTACAGAAGTACTCTGAACCTTAGAAAAATAAAAGTTAGGGGCAGATCAACAATCATAGAATCATGGAATCATAGAATTAGTTGCATTCACAAAGACCCTAAAGATCATCCATTTCAAAACTCCCTGCCATGGGACACCTTCCACTGGATCAGTTTGCTCATCCAACCTGACCTTAAACATTTCCAAGAAGGGAGCATCCACAACTTCTCTGGGCAATCATTTTGACTGCTTCAGCACTCTCACAGTCAAAAATAATCTTCCTAATATCTAATCTAAATATACCCTTTTTCAGATTAAAACTGTTAGCCCTCATCCTTTCACTAAAATCCCTCATAAAAAGTCCCTCCTCATCTTTCCTGTTGGCCCCTTTTAAGTACCACACAGTGTCAACGTATCACAAGGCTGGAAAAGACCTTTGAGATCATCGAGTCCAACCTATGACGCAACACCAACACCTACTCCACATCTAAACCATGGCACTAAGTGCCTCATTCATTCCCCATTTAAAAATCCTCCAGGGACCATGACTCCACCACCTCCCCTGGCAGCGCATTCCAACGGCCAATCACTCTCTCAGTAAAGAACTTCTTCCTAATGTCACACCTAAACCTCCCCTGGCGAAGCTTGAGATCATGTCCTCTTCTTCTGTCGCCAGTCACCTGAGAGAAGAGACCAACCCCTGCCTCACTACAGCCTCCCTTCAGGTAGTTGTAGAGGGCAATAAGGTCTCCCCTGAGCCTCCTCTTCTCCAGGCTAAACAACCCCAGCTCCCTCAGGCGCTCCTCATAGGGCTTGTGCTCCAGCCCCCTCACCATCCTCGTTGCTCTCCTCTGAACACCCTCTAACATCTCAACATCCTTCCTAAACTGAGGGGCCCAGAACTGGACACAGTACTCAAGGTGC
>VWPV01000067.1:0-28072 GCA_013389885.1 Geococcyx californianus | reverse complement strand
GTGCAGGGCAGCGACTGCTCGCCAGCTCTTAAAGAGACCTGCATCGCAAGATTCTGGGTACAGGACTCAATCTATTTCTTAAGACTTTTAGGTTTTAGTTGTGATTAGTGTTGATTCTGTGCTGTATACACATGTATTTGTAGCTAAGAAATGTTATCTCTTCAATACAATTTTTTTTTTTCCCTGATTAAAGATCTTTAACATCTGATAACATATCTTAGTTTTCATCTAAACTAAGACGACACCCCTGATCATCTTTGCGGCTCTCCACTGGAATTTCTCCAGTAGTTCCTTGTGTTTCTTGAGCTGGAGATCCCAGAACTGGACACTGGACTCTAGATGCAGTCTCACTAGGACAGAGAAGAGAGGGAGGATATCCTCCCTCAGCCTTCTTGTGGCACTCTTAATGCACTCCAGGACACCACTGGCCTTCTTGGCCACAAGGCCACTTTGCTGGCTTGTGGTTAACTTATTGTCTACCAGGACTGCTGAGACCTTCAGAAAGCTGCTTCTCAGCCACAATCAATTCCTAACTCGTGCTGGTGCATGACCTTATTACTCCCTAGGTGCTGAACTCTACATTTGCCTTTGCTGAATTTAATTAGCTGCCCTCTCTGCCCAACTTTCCAGCCTTTTTAGGTCTCTCTGAATGGCAGCAAAGACTTCTGGTGTATCAGCCACTCCTCTCAATTTTGTGTCATCATTGAACTTGTCGAGGACAGACTCTGTCCTTTCATCCAGGTCACCAGTGAATACGTGAAATAAGACTGGACCCAGTACTGATCTCTGGGGAACATCTCTAGCTACAAGCTTCCAACTACACTGTACACAACTGATCATGACATATCTGCAATTCAGACACTTCTCAATCCACCTCACAATCCACTAAGATAATCCATACTTCCTAAATTTGCCTATGTATATTATGAAAGACAGTGTCAAATGTTGCGTTGGACAATATCCACTGCTCTCCTCTCACCTACCGAGTCAGTGATGCCATCATAGAAGGCTATGACGTTGGTGAAGTGTGATTTCCCCTTAGTGTATCCATGTTGACCACTTCTGATAACCCATCCAGAATGAGGTGTTCCATCACCTTTCCAGGGAAGGAGATGAAGCTCATTGGCCTGTGGTTTCCTGTGTCCTCCTTCTTGCACTTGTGGGTATATCTAATCCAGACGGATGTTTTCATTGAACAATCCATTACAACCCCAAAATCTCATTCCTGTGTTTTAACAGTTAGCTTAGAGCATACCATTATGCATGTAAATTTTGGGCAGTTCATTTTCAAGTGCATGTCACTACTTTTATCTAAGCTGAACTTAATACGCCACTTTCTTGAAGAATGTTGAAAGGTTCTGTTAAGTTCTTCAGAAAGCATTTGCCTTTATTGTCTTGAATAAATTACTAGTCAAGAAATGTTTTCTTACTCAATCTCTTTACAACATCACGTATTAACAACTTAAAGAGGACAGGCCAAAACAAAGTTGCCAGCCTCAGTCCTCTGTTGCTGTGATCTCCCTCCTCTGAAAGACAAGAGAGTTTTTTTCTACTCACTATTTATGTGTTTCTCAAAAGTTTTAACTTAATTTGAGGACCTTTCCTTGTATCCTGTAACTGATTAGTGTGTTTAAGAACCTTTGGTGAGGAATTTTGAACTGCTTTCACCTTTATAATGTTTTTGGAATACAGATTGGAACAGGCATGACAAGCAACAAAACTGAGAAATTTTAAACACTATTGTACTCTGGAAACTTCTAATGAGTGGGGACATGGCTGTAGCATGTCACCACACCCTTTTGTTGCTTATGATTGACTTATCTTCCTACAGATCCTGACACATAAATCAGTCTGGTGCACATCCACCTCTTCTCAGAGGTATTGTGGGGGATGTACATAGGCATAGGAGCTAAATAGGACTTTGCTGATAAATAACTTGAATGTTGCCTGAGAAGAGACAGACCTGCCTGCAGGACTAAAACCAAGCCTTAGTTGGGTGAATGTATGTTGTTCCAAGCACAGAAACCTCTGAAAGTGCCTGGGCTGGAAAGAAGGATTTGAGAGGAGAGAAAAACACAGTGAAAACATGGGACATTTACTTTAAAGATTCATTTTTCAGTTATTTCATCCAGGAATTCTGCATTCCTTTATTTAGAGTTACAATGCTCTAGATTCTTGTATGCATCTGTGTGTACTAATAGGACTTTAGAGACTGGAACTTATCTATGTCCTTCAGAAAACTTCAAGATAAAGAGAGGAAATGCTCTATTTCAAGCCCCTGAGAAACTCGGGGAACTGTGACAGCTATGGATACCATTAACTATTTCAACAGGATCTCAAAAAATTATCACCAGTGACAATTTTGAATGAGAAATTCGGAGTTATATTATTCATACACTTAACAATCATTTTCTGGAATTTTGCTTTTATTTTGCAATAGAAGAAAGTGAGTGTTAGCTTGTTAATTAATTGATGCTTTCTAATTTTGTTGTACCTTATTAGAAGAGACATAGAACCAAGCCTTAATTATTTCCTTGAATTTAACCATACAAATACATGTAAGGTATTTGATGCTCTTTGATCATGACTCAGCTTGATCTTTAGCTGATTACAATTGAAGCTAATTTGTTTTCCTAATTAAGCAGCCTTCATTCCCTATAAAACTGTTTCAGTGAATTATATTGAGCACTTAAAGAGCTATCCTTGAATGCTGCAATATAATGCAAATTAGATGGACTTCAAGTCTGAATTGATTTGCTTCATATGTGACTCAGAATTAATTTTTTTCTGCAAACACAGGTTTCCAAGTTGAAGCTGCTGTTATAGAAATGTCTCTTTTTAGTTTATTGTTCTTGTAAGTTTGTTTGTTTGTTTTCCTTTTATGGTTGTGTGCCTTCTATTGGCTTCAGTTTTTAAAAGTCAGCTACTTTCTGACAATCTATTTGGTTAATTTGTGGGTGTGGTGACTACTTAGAAACTCCATTAGTTCAAATAAGAACTATATGTATTCTCATTATTGTTCCAAGCAAGAAATACATACAAATTTTTCCCAGTTTTGAAAGTTCCACAAAACTATTTTATATTTATTAATCCATATTATTTAATATATATTTTTAATTAAGATAACATAGTAAAATATACAGCTACAGTATAAATACTGCTACTACAAGACTCCAAGATTACTTTATATTAATAAGGTCTTATGAGCAAGTTTGCAGGTGTAGCCATAAATGGGATGTGAAAACAATTGAAGTTCTATTTCATCCAGACTATTGAATGATAAGAAGAAGCAGCCAACTGTTTCATTCCCACTCCATGGGAGAAATAAAACAAGAATGTATTATGTTTATAACTCTGTTCTTTAGGGGATATTACCTACATTTATGACTAAAGCTGTGTTTTCTTAAAGGCAGGAATGCTCTGGTGTTTATTAGAACTCATGGTTTAAAAGAATTCAAATGCTAACAACCATTTTTCTTCAAAAGATCAAGGTACATTGAAAGCAAATCAAACAAGGCTGTATATAGTACCTTAAAAAGTTTTAAAATGTTTTTACGTAATCACTGAAGACTAGAAAGGTACAATAACTCTTTGATATAAAGATCTTTATTTCAATTCTCAGTGGACTACAGGTAAGTAGATAGAATTTCATTTACTTTTCTGTGAGACAAAATGAGATATCTATATGCAATTTGCACCATGTATTTTGGAATCTAAATTCTTTTTTGTTTTCTCAGAACCTTCCTTGGAGATGAAATATGTCTGAATAAAGTAACAAAACCAATTGTCACAAGAAAACTTTACCTGAAATATAGAAGAGAATTAACTTTGAAAGTACATCTTTCTAATTAAAATGGTCAAGATGGATTTAGTTTACCAACACAGTAAAAAAAAAAAAAAAAAAGAACTACCATTTATCACAGCACATTTATCATAGCATTTGTTCCCATTTGGCCCTGCCATTATGTAACTAAATCTGTGCATATATGTGTTATGACTGGAGGTTTTATTCCGGATAGCAAAAGGGCTACATTTTCAGAGTGAGTGATTGACTTGTGCAAAAGAACAACCAAAAGATCTATGGATATTTTCTATATGGTTTTGCAACTACAAAACAGAATACAAAGGACCACTTAGGTAAAATGTTTATTCTGGTTTCAGAAGTAAAAACTTAAAATAGAAAAACCAAGATGAGTAGCATGTGGGTTTTGTCTCTGGTAATTTATCGACATGTTACACAGGTAATATCCAATGGCATTTAGACTGTACAGGCTTGCTGCAGACTGATTACTGTTTTCCCCTTTAATGATGTAGACCTTCATATATTATATTTGCTTACTTGCCTTTAATTTTTTATTTCTATCTTTGATCTGTCTATTTCTGAGTTCTCCCTCACTTTTTCCCCGAACATCCATAACCTCAGCACAATTAGATTTTGATTGCCCATTCATTCTATAGGACAATCTGCTACACAGAAACCTTGGCACATGTATTATTATCTTTTTGTCACAAGAACTTATCCAATGCTTGATAATTTGTGCACATGGAAAACTGAGCCATACTGTACAGATACAATCTGTACTCTATAAAGTTATTTAAGTGAGAGGATGCATATTCTAATTATTTATCCCCTAGTATATACTGAAAATACAGACTTGGAAGTCTTTGCACTGAGCAGTGTGCGTGTGTGCCGTTCTAGGCAGGAGGTGAATAGCCTTGGTGTTCTAATGCCCATGAAAAATATTGGCACTTACCATTTGTGTCAAAGTCTCTTTGCTAAAGTACTTTGTGGTAGTAATCAGCTTTTAATAATATCATGTTCAAAACGCCTTCTCAGCTATATTATAACATTTTTCTCATGACTGAGAGCAATTCTGAATATTTCTTATGAAGCAGCATGTATAGACTAGAAAAGAAGATGTTTGATTAGAAATAAAAGAAAGCAAGAGAACCAGTAGAACAAATTCCAATGGCCCTAAACCAGCAATATTGAACACATGAGCCCCTGAAGGTTAAATAAATTCTGTACACCAGACTGACTTATTCTCATAGAGACATTCTCTATTACCACGGTGATCAGCATTCAATCTGTGACATGTATATCAGGAAATAACAGCTCTGTGACAGCAGCCAGAGAGAGCAGTAATATCAGCAATGATCTCCGGTGTTCTGAACTGCAGTGTTTGGTTTTTCTTCAGTCCTTCGCTCTCCTCTGCTCCGGAGAAGAATCCCACGGAACAGAATTCTTATGATCCCACAGAAAAGGAAGAGATTCGGGAAAAGGAAAGTGTGTGATTTGGAGAGTGATATAGTAAAATGAGCAGATAGTTTTTCTCTTTTCCTTTCTTGCTCCACAGAGCACTTGCCTCTTTTTTTCTCTTCAACTGAGCTTCATTTTGTAACTTCATATAGGATTCTGGACTATGCAATTGTTTTCAGTAAATCCTTCCTTAACAAAGACAAGGAAATTTGTGGTCTTTTCCTGAAAAAAACTGACATATTCTGGTTGATAAAAGTTAAAATTGACAATTTCTTCTTCTAAGTGAATTCTGTGGAAAAACATCTATGCATACAAATTCCAGAACAAACATAGACAACAGCAAGACAAGGCAAATAGACATTTATACAAATCATGAAAGCAAATTGGATGTCTCAATTTTGGGGGGAAGAAAATCTAATATAAACTCTTTGTACTACCTCTTGTTCAAGAAAAATTCCCCAGAAGTATGAGAGGGAAAGAAGACAGAGGACAAAAGAAAAGTCTTAGAACTAATTGAAGAAAAAAATATTGAGTAAATGGAAATAGCTGATCAGATACAGCAAAGAACTAAATTGACAGATAAAACAGAGAAAATATAAAGATTATTATGTTTATTGAAAACATATTTCATTTACTCCTAGAGTGTAATCTAAACTATCCCTTTCCAGTATGTTAACTCTTTGGAAACTGTTACTCTTACAATAAACAAGGTAAATTAGAGGAACTGAGATACTCCTGATTCCTGAGGTGGCTGCTGGTTGTGTTGAGGTATCCGCTTCATATAATGAGACTCCAAAACTCAGCCTCATGACAAGTTCATGAGAGAAGTTTTCAAAAGGCCAGATTCTCATCAAGTATCTCTGGTGTTCATCGAAGGGGCCTGGATGATCTGATGTGCAGTTCAACATAAGGCACGTACCTGAAAAGGCAACACAACATTCACTCCCAAACAAGCAAAAAATATTGATGGGACAAAAATCCCATTCACTACCCACAGAAACACTTGGCTCAGTTTTATTGTGCATTATTGTCACTGTCACTTTGAAGTGGAACAGAAAAGCATAAAAAAGAAGGATTCGGGAGTTCAAATTCACGTAACTTCGTATGAGAGGCATCTGCTTAACTTTAGACCAGTCACTTCTTCATAGGATTATGGAGGCCTTTTTATGAGAAACACTTTTAGTACAGTGGAATGTAAAGAGAGGTTAGGTTTCATAAAAGTGCCTTCAGATTCAACCTAGCTAAATCTGAAACGGTGACTGCAAAACCTGTTTCTTCTTTCAAAGTTTAGGCATCATCTACAGCTTACTAGCAGAGTCCATCGCCATTTGCCTCAAGTTACTTTTCCTAACTTCCTAGTCAAATGCTGATACAACTGCAGGATTCACTTATATAAATTGTAGATTTATTCCATTAAATAATGTCTTTATAAGTATCTCTAGAAAAAAATTCTGAGTAGTTGATTTTATTTTTAATTTTATATTTATTGAATAAAAGAAAAATACTGGACTTATTAAGCTTCATTTCTCCTTAATGGAAGATAAAGTGAAATTTAACATCAGAGATGCCAATGGTAAAACTTCCTTCCAAGTTTAAGCAGTAAATTTCATTACATATTTATTTTTATTTTTCACCTGACATGTCAGGTTCTTTAGGAAAGCATAATGGACACAAGGTGGAGCCAAAGGCCCTTGAAATAAAACACCTTTTTTTTTTTTTTTTTTTTTTTTTTTAACTGAGAGTTATTTTGCAAGGAGTGAGAAAAATCTACAAATCAAACATTTTAAGCAAGTCGTTAAAATAACTACATGTTGAACCTAGCTATTATTGTCTCTAATTTAATCACACAAGAATTAATGAATTTTAATTAAGGGAAAACTAAATCTATTATTCAGGCTACGTTTTGTTTTTTAAAACACATATCCAAATGTAATAAGTTTATTCTTTTTTTAAAAAATGGTAAAAAAATAAAAATTCCCAATGAATTTTGGATTTTTTTTAAAAAAAAATAAACATTTATGTCCACAGGAGTTTTAATAATTTGCAGGGTATCTTGTCTGTTATTCTTATTTCACTAGGTTTTTCACTGAATATTTTGCTGGGGGTTTTTTGTTGTTTACTTTTATGTCAATTTTAGTTATGATATGTGGAATAAAACTGAATTATTGTCTAGATTACATATATTATTTCTCTTTGTTGACATTAAGACATTTTGGCAAGCCAAGAATAAAGTGAGAGAGAAATTAAAGATCCTCTTATTCTAATGTGAAGTGATTAACCTTAAATGCTCTGAATTACATTGATAAGCATTCTCATTACTACATGGAGTGAGCATATTTTATACCAGCTCCTGTATAGTTTCAGCGGTGTGGCTCACAAACTGTATTTCATTTCCTCTTAAACTTAAGAATTTTTTTTTCTCTTCTTTTCCTGACAGTAAACTTCAAAGATGAGAAGACTGATAGTATTTCACAGCTGTCATCATCATCTAGTTCCACCCACATGCACACGCCTTCATAAACCAAATTAAAGAAGCTTTGTAAATTGGGGTCACACTCCTACTTGTGTTAATAGCTCACGAATTTAGTTGGTAAAAAGGACTGCAACTTCAAAATTAGCCATACTCAAACTGAAACTGATGAATTACACACCTGAATTATCTGAATTTTCCTTTTAGTTTTATAAGAAAAATGTTCAGATATTTATATGAAAAAAAACTTTCGCAGAGGTAAAATCTTTCCTGAGCTCCAGCCTCAGTTAAAAATTTTGCTGCTGGAGATTTACCATGCTGCTGTTGAGAGGTAGCTCCCCATCTTTAAGCACACAAAACCAGAGTCACTTAGTTAATCTCAAAAACAGTATTAGAATTATCAGTAAGTACATTAAGCTGTTAATATATAAAAGGCTTATATTAAAAATGCTGACTTGAAAATT
The DNA here is from genome assembly GCA_013389885.1 of Geococcyx californianus. NCBI lineage: Eukaryota > Metazoa > Chordata > Aves > Cuculiformes > Neomorphidae > Geococcyx > Geococcyx californianus. The sequence goes on along the minus strand of VWPV01000067.1, from coordinate 19,878 downwards.
ACATTTGTATTTAACAATACAGAAATATTGATGCTCACATAGATTCACTGTTCGTTGTCCCACTAAAAAAGAACAAACCAGGAAACAAAGAAAGGGTTCTCAGGGCTGACAATGTGATACAGCAGAATGTAGGATACTTTCTTCCCCATAAATATTATCACATGCTTACACAATCATGAATGAATGTGTCTATCTTATCCCTGAGCTGCTTAAGAAAAATCATGTATAAGCAACAATTATTGAATCCTGCTGCTTCTGTGTTTTTCCATAATATTCCCCTATAATCAGCTTTATGAATGAAAAATAAAGAAAAAAAAATACAAAGATATCTTTAGGAGGTGTTTGTTTGTTTTTTTCTTAATCTTTAAGATCACAATATTCAAATAAGAAGCCTAGCTTATTACACTAATCTGAAACTAATAGCAAAAATGAGAGAGAAAATGAAATTTAGGTTTCTCTCTTACTGTTTCTGGTCTGTTTGTTCTAAATTTTTATCTTCTGAAAACGGAAATCATCAACTGCCTCAGCTTATATTTAGATCTGGACAGTAGTTCTAAGCGTGAAAGAGAATATTTTAAAATATAACCAGCTTAAATATTGTAAACCGGAACACTGAATTTCAGGACTGCACACTGCCAGTTGTTTTCAAAGCCATTCCTTTGGTGGTGGGTGGGGGACTGAAGATGAAAGCTATGTACTTGGGGGAAGAAAAACATGCACAAAATGCTGTGGCAGATTGTTGCAGTGAAAATAAATCTGACTTCTCAGCCACATTCAAAGTCAGACTGCCACAAAATTCTGAAAGGAATCATACAAACCAAGAGCTGCATTAAGCACAGGACCATAAAGGAGTTCAAGTATTAGAGTCAAGTGAAATCATTAAATTCATTCTCTACTTCAGTTCCGTAAATGAAGAAAAGGACAACATATCACTGCAAATTAACTTAATCTGGCTGTGCTTTACAAATTAAAAAGAAAATAGACATAAACAATATTTACTTACAAATTAATTGACAAAAGTAATAAATAAAGAATAAGCATCTGAAAGCAAGCTTTTACAGGTTTTGTAGGAAATGAAAGCTAGAAATATAGAGATGTAATCTAAAATGTTTTTTTCCATATACTTAGGCCAACTGGGAGCTACCAACCTGGCAGCCTCACCTCCGTGCCTGAGAAGATCACAGAACAGATCCTCCTAGAAGCTTCGCTAATGCACATGGAGGGCAGGGAGGAGATTATTGACAGCCAGCATGGTTTCATCAAGGGCAATTCTTGCCTGATGAACTTAGTGGCCTTCTATGATGGAATGACAACACAAGTGAAAAGCTACAGACGTCATTTATCTGGACATCTGTAAGGTTGCTGTCACAATCCCCTACAACATCTTTCTTTCTAAATTGGAGAGATATGGATTAATTGTTTGGTGGATAAGGAATTGGCTAGAAGGTAACATACAGAGGGTAATGGTCAGTGGCTTAATGTGCAGATGAAGATTAATGATGAGTGGTGTCCTTCAGGGGTCTGTAATGGGACCAGTGCTGTTTGATATCTTCAGAAATGACACAGGTAGCAGGACAGAGTGCACCCTCAGTAAATCTGCCAATGACACCAAGCTGAGTGTTGCGTTGAAACACCTGAGGGATGGGATACCATTCAGAGGGACTCAGGCAAGCTTGAGAAATGGGCCCATGTGAACCTCATGAGGTTCAAAAGGACCAAGTGCAAGATTCTGTACCTGTCTTGGAGCATACTCTGGTACCAATACAGATTGGGGGATGAAGAGATAGAGGATGATGGAAAAGTTAAGAGAGATGGGGTTATTTATCCTGGAGAACAGAATACTGTGAGGGTACCTTATTGCAGCCTTTCAATACTTCAAGAGCATTTGTAAAAGAGACGGGGAAAAACTTTCCAGTAAAGTCTCTTGCAATAGGAAAAGGGGTAACAGTTTTAAACCAAAAGAGGGTAAGTTCAGATGTAGGCAAGACATTTTTTACATTGATGGTGTTGAAACACTGGAACATACCCAGAAACGTGGTATAATGCCCCATCTCTGGAAACACTCAAGGTCAAGTTGGATTGGACTCTGAGCAACCCGATCCAATTGAAGATGGCCCTGTTCATTGCAGGGGGGTTGGACTAGTTGACTTTTAAAGATCTCCTCCAACCCAAACCATTCTATGATTTTATGATTCTATGAACTCTTTCATGTATATGTGGAGTAAATCTCCTGATGTCAGGTAGCTATCTAAACCAGCTTTGGCTATGTTGTATTATTGTGTAGTTGAATTCTCTTTTTTTGGAGTTCTGCCAAGCGTTATTTATGCACAGTTTATAGCCAGCAGTAGGAAAGCTCTCTTTTTCAAGGAAGTGTTCTCAGTAAAATGATAGTCCTCAGTGTGCTGTCTAACCATGTAGGGTTTTGGATTTACCTGTAGTTCTTAAATTCTGGAAGAAAAGTAGTTAGGGTTCATATTGAAGGTAATTTATTTATACTAGAATGCACTGGAGAGCAAAAAAGCCCTGTACTTTAATCTTATTAAAGTATTAGTATTATTTTTTGCAAGTACCTTATTAAAGATTCCAATTAAAATGTTACTTTGGAAACCCAACAAAACATAAATTGAAAAGAAAAGAAATTTAATAGAAACCAAATATATCAAAATGAAAATTAAACAGTGTTATACTTTAGCTATAAAATGAAGACATTATTCTGGGAAATGATAAAAAAGATATTTTCTGGTTTGAGACAGTTTTCTGTGTGTATTAACTGTCTTCTATTAATCCTAAATTATGTTATTTTCATAAATATTTGAACGAGATGCTTCAGAGATATTTTGTCATAAATATTGACTAGTTAGAATTGCTGAGTATTTTCTTATTTTTTTACTAGCTTCAATAAAATATAGAGGACAGCTTTTCTTGAAAAGAAATATGGATTTCAGTTTGATTCCTCAGTAATTTTGCTTGAATAAAAAGAAGGCAAAATTGGGTAAGAGCACAAAATTATCTACATTGACTGGAATGGAAAACACATCAGCTTATCAGTGCACAGACACTATTAACACAACCTTCTTAAAAACATTGTTTGCAAAATAAATGCAAAGCTGTGAGGCTTTTCAGTCCATAAGCAAAATTATAGCTGACTATGTATATAAAGTCTAATTCCACAGAGATCAGAAATGTTTGAAACACCTTATACAGTAAAGGAAAGATTTCTAGCTTAAGGATGTTGTCTTGATGTGATACAGGTAACCTTGAAAGTGACAGAGCTAGGAAATAGATAATGAAAATTCTTGCTTTGAAGATAAATCAGTTCCAGTTTCTCAGAGCAGTGATTTAATATTCAGGTTTTGTAACTCTAATGTTTTCAAAGATCCTCCCTAAACATCCTCATCAGTGCTTCCACTCCTTCTTGCCCCTGCAGGTATTCAGGTATTGAGCTCTGCCGTGCCTTGCTGAATTGTTCAGTTCCTTTTTCTGACACTGAGCAGGAGATGAGGGGAAAAAAAAATAAAAAGGAGGAAAATAACTCATAAAAGAAATTGACTTCTGTCCAAGAAGCCCTATAATTCCTCCTTGCTTGTGAAGCATTTCATACTGCAGAAGACAAATTGCAGTGAATAAACTTCTACTCCCATTATACAAAATGTTCCCTCTCTATAGGGCAGAACATGAAGACTTTGAGATCTGTATGCACAAATGCAGCTGTACTCATAGGTGCAAAAATGGATATAGAAACCTAACTAAATTTAATCTTGACCAAGTAGCCTTATGATTTAAACTCACAAACATCTTTTGAAACAATACTCATGTCAGTAGAACATGTGGCCTGGGAGGACCCCAAAATATAAATTATTTTTCTTGAATGACCTGCGGAATATATATCCAACTATCTTTATCACTTGAAACCTATTAAACAATAACGCTAAGAATTGGTCTTTTAAAACAACCAGTGAAAAAATGTGTGGGATTCATCTGTCCTTAGTGTAATGTTTGAAAGTCAGAACTTTTCACTCCAGCATCACTTTCAGCTAATGGATAGAATGGTATAAATCTTGATAAGGATTTGAGTTAAATGAATCCTTGTGCAGAAACGTCTGTATATTGCCATTTGAGAAAAGAAGGATTCTCAATTGATCATCTCACTTCAGATTATCTAAGTTTTATACATAAGCATATAAAACTAGGGAATCTTGTCTAGAATTGCTCACCCAATATGTTATACACATCCAATATAGTCAAGAAAATACTGAAAGACCTGCAGCCTCTAATAAAAAAAATTTAAAAGCAGAATGATTATATGATAGTGTTACTGTATAAAAAGATCCTTTTCTCGTGAAGTGAGGTGTCAAATATTCGTTTAGAATCCTCGGTAGCAGTAACCCGATTGTACATATAACAAGGGTTAAACTCGTATTCATATGATGCCTTTTACTCCATATATTTACTGCTGCCACTGATAACTCTCTGTGAAGTAGCAGTTTACAATGCAGTCTGACAAAAACAATCTTTACAACACTCAGCTGTAATACAGGCTTCACAACCTAAATTCAAGGATCATTCCAACAGCAGCTGCAGAGCAGGTGTGAAAGAGAAAATTTCTACGTAAACAGCAAGTTATGTAATATTAATCTCCTGTCAATGAACTACACAAATAATCCAGCTGAAAAGGAATAATTGACTAGATATTGGTGAGACTTAAGTCCGTTCCTCTCTCCCCAGCATGTCCTATCTTGTCAGGCTGCTACAATTTATAGCAAATTCAAAAGACTGTCTGCAAAAGCTGTTCTCATACAGTCATATTGGTCATAAATAGTGAAAGAGCCTGTCCCCATGTAAGGTACAACATCTTGTGTCAATGTAACAATAACTCCTAAGTCTATATTTTAAATTTAGTCACATACATTATGCTTTACCTTTCATAAGTAATGGATGAGTTTTCGCTTAAAGTAATGGTACTAACTGAATATGGAGGAAAAGGCAATGATTACTGCCTTGAGAGACTACATTTCATTTTATGCATTTCTTATAGAAAATCCTTGGTTCTAAAGTGAACCAGTGAATTGCTGAAAATCTTTTTATTGCTTAAATATACTTGCATCTTTTATGTGAAAGAAAAAACAAAATCATTATAAAAGAATAATAAACAGTTTTATGCTGAGAGACATCATAATTATTTTATATTTTGCCAACACAATAATGCTAGATGGGAATTTATTCAAAGTAGCTTAAAGAAGATAGACATCTAATTGCCATTTAGATTCAGTAATAAATTCTCACTTGCTTGTTTGGAAATCACTGCTAGTGTATGTGTGTGTGTCTGTGCGTAAATACCTATAACAATATAGATATATATATGTATGCATGGGTGTACCTTTCAATATCTATGTTTTGTAATACAATGGGAAACAAGATGAGTAATTGAGAATTAGTTACCAAGTATTTAATCAATATCCTCAGCTGAAAACAATTCCCAAAACATCTCTGCTTTAATGACGAACACCTTCAGTGGAATAATCCAGTACTGTTCTATAACTTCCAAATTTGCTAATATTTCTCATTATGACTGGTAAGAGGATCAACACGTCCCTCTGTTGTACTCAATATTATGCAGCCATATTTATCAATTGTTCTAATCTTTCATTTTAACTTTTTTTACTTGTATACAGTTTTTCCCCGAAATTATTATTTTCTTACTCTCTGACTTTTCCTTCTCCCATACATAAACAGCACTTCATATTATTTGTGTTTCTAAATAAATCATCTTCTGGACAACAGAAGAGAAATAAATTAAGGCTGTTTTCATATATGCATATGAACAAAATGAATGATTAATTGACTTATGTTTGGGTATCCAAAGGAGTATATTGACAGTCAGCCTGGAATAAATATAGATCCTATAGTTTTTACCATCAGAATAGTATTATCTTTCTTGAACACTGATGGAAAGAATTTGCTTCACTGTTATTGTATAGTTCATTCTAGTATTTGAATGTAAATCTGTGTAAATGTCCAGTGGAGCAATCTCTCAAGAAGAAACATTGCATCTCTTCTAGGAAAAAAAGGGTAATACAGTGATATATTGAGCTAAAGGATTGCAGTTTTCCATATAGGACACATTCACTGTGACTGAATGATGAGTCAATTTGTTATTTCCCTAGAAGTTTTCTTGCATCTTGCAACACCATTGTCTTTCAGACTTGTTTATGAATGCTGCTAGAGTAGAAAGTCCAATATGCATAGCTGAGAAAAAGAGACTGGATGTGGTTTGTTGTTGTTTGTTTGTTTGGGTTTCTTTTTTTTAGGGGTATTAAAATAAGCCAGGGATGAATAAGTTGAAGGTGACATTGATGATTCAATTCAACACTACTGAAAAATTTTCTTTTTTTTTTTTTGTTAGTGGACTGCATAAAGCCCTAATAAAATATGAAGGAAATTCTATAACATATGAATAGCTAGGTCCTATAACCTTTATCCAGTGGGGAACTATCTTGTCTTGCAGACAAGGACAATATAAACAAGGATTATGTGAGAATGCCTTCATTTGCGAAGGTTTACATTCAATATTTTCTGAGTTGCCATTTATGTTCCTTACTTCCTTGGTTCATTCTTAACACACAGTGCCATAGAGTCAGAGGATGAAAGGATACAAGTTCTACTTAGGCAAGTCATACAACCTAGGGGAAAAAGGTTCTTGAGTCCAGGCTCTGCATTCTGCAACAAAGCAGCAATAGTTAGGATCAAACAGTATCAGTGCTGGCTGAATTGTACTCTCCTTTACTCAGGTATCAATATGAAGTAATGTCATTGGCTTTATTATGTTTCCTCCAGATTTATACCAATGTCAGTGGGAGGAGAAAAGACTCAAAATGCAGTTCTCGAATGAGGACATTTTTCTGGTTTTAATTTTTTTTAATCTGTCTTTTGATATAGATTTGTCCTATCCTAGAATCTGATTCCAGTGAATCTTGTATTATTAATCCATTACCAAAAAGAAGCATAATTTTTGTAATTTTTAACAGTAATAATTTTTTTTCTTATGTTTAGATGGAATTTCCCGTATTTAAATTGTGTACATTATCTCATGTTCTTTTGCTGAGAAGTAATGAGAAGAGTTCATCCCTTTATTTCCTTCCATCAAGTGCCTGTACAGATTAATAAGATCTCCCTGAACCTATTCTTCTCCTGACTAACAATCCAAGCTCTCTCTGCCTCTCCTCATATGAGAGGTGCTCCAGTTGTTTAGCAATCTGTATGGCCTGGCTCCAGTAACTTTGTATCTTCTTTTTTGTATTTGTGAGTCAAGAATTGGACACAGCACTCCAGAAGTGGCCTTCCCAGTGCTGAGTCAAGAGGAAGGATCATGTCCCCTGACCTGCTGGTAATAATCTTCCCAATGTATTCCAGGATGCTATTGACCTTCTTTCCTGCAAGGGTGCATTGCTTTCTGATGGTCAGATTCTTGTCCACCGAGTCACCAAATTTCTTCTTGGAAAAGCTGTTTTCCCTCTACTGAGCTATACTGGTACAGAGGGTTGTTCTTTCCAAGGTGCAGAACTTGGTATCTTGTTCTCCTCCAAGCAGTCATCAACTCTCAAAGAGGGTCCCTTTCCCTTCTTCTCAAGAAGGCGGCTACCTAGTCCCTTAAGTTCTTGATCACTTTCTTCAGAGCTATGTAGTCACGCTCGTCCAGGTCTCCCCAGGGAGTACCCTTGCTGCCCAAATGACAAAGCATCATGAGAGGGCCAAACAAACCTTGGCAGCATCTCTACAACTTCCTGAAAATGAGTTATGGCAGCAGTTTATTTCCCTAGATGATAGATAAGGTCAGCAGACAGGGACCTCTGTTGTTCTCCCTAGGGAGTCTCCCAGTGCCGTGACTGTTTTCTCTCGGTTCTGCTGTGTGGCTCAGGGTCAGCTAGCTTGGATGCTTCATTGGTCTACACTCTCTATTCCTCATCAGCTCTGAGGGCAGTTAATCCATTGTTTAACTGCAGACTGAAACAAGACCTTTCCTGTTGGTGTCTTGTCACCAGTTTCCAGCCTTTGCCATAAAAGGAATTTCCACTTTCCAGAGGGACAGGAAAAGACTCTTCTGCAGCAGTTCATGATTTGGGTTCTAGAAGCAACACGGTTTCACAGAAGAACTGATTGATGCCTTTCTTATCTATTCTGATGATACATCTTCTCTGACGATACCTCCACCAGCAGCTCTTTCACTTTGCAGCACAAATTTTCAATAAATGCAGAGCTCCTGCAGGATAGGAGTTGCATTTTCCCTTGTTTTAGAGAGATATCCCACAGCTTCCTGCAGCCTGAAGTTTGTAGGACTGCATTCTCCTTCCATAGCTCCAGTTGGGGCAAGTTCTCTAACAACACAGGAACTGTTGCTACAGCATCACAGCTGAGGATGTGTATGCCGATCTGAGAAGGGTTGCTGGGCCCATATTTATATGACTCTGCATGAATTACTGCGCAAATGGCTTCATCTGTTGGCTGCCTCTGTTAATTGCACTCAGCTCATTCATGCTTCCTTAAGTGACATGAACAAGCTGCATGTTACTTTAGCTAAAAATTATAAAAATTGAAATTTTAAAGTTCATATATATTCAATTGAATGAGTGCTTGGAAAGAAACTTAACTCTTCAATGGGTTTAATAGTACAAAATATTGTTGATTTTCCTTCAATGAGGCCCATGTCTTCCTCAGACTTTTCTTCAAAGGCTTGGTAGTACCAGTTGATACATAATACATAACATCTCCTGATGTTAAATTAAATAAAATACTTTGTATACTGTTGTATTTTTTTAAAATGGTTTCAGCGCCTGGAGATTCAGTTAAACTGAATGTCATCGCTTATCTGCCCAGGAGGAAATGGGAGAACTATCTCTTCCATGATTATTGGTTTTCCATCATGAAGGGTGGCACATTCTTCCTTCTAGCTTTTTTCTACAAGAAGATGTAATTATTTTTATAGACTACAGCTTAAATCTGCTGAGCTATGTTTAAAGATAGGCAGGTATCTGAAAAAGAATGTGGTGGGAATTTTTGTCAATCTTTTCACAGCCTGTTAAACATATAACATCTGCAGCTGGTACAATTTAAAGAAAAAGAAAGATTGGGTTTGGACTTTCTGTGAATGTGATGTGGTTTAAATTAGATCAAATAATAATATTTACAAAGGCAGTAGGTATCCTAAAACAATCCCTGATGTTCTTCCATCTGCTGCATTAAAGCAGCATAAAAACAGGTTTTCATCCTCCCAAAAGCTGATTATTAAATGAAGTAGAAATATTCCATATCATAATGAAGAAATGAAAAGATGTACGTATGACTAATTCATCTATTTTTAAAATCTTCCATCTGAACCTCCAGTGTTCAGAGCAAAGTTTTCTGTTGAAGCAGATGATTTTTTTTAAGATCTTTGCCTTGTATATTCCCAAGGGCTTCTCCATTGAAAGGCAGAAGTAGCACTATTTTTAATGTTGTGGGAAATAGAGTCAAAGGCCTGAGGAACCTTAAACATAAACTTACGAGAAAAGAAAAAAAAAAAAAAAGATAAAATCTCTTATATTCTCGACAGAGATCTATAGGGAGATTTTGTGAGTTTATAGTTACAGAATTTAGTTACAGAATTTGCATTTAAGTTTACCGCCTGCCACAGAACTGTGCCCCAGGATGCTCGATTAAAATGATAGGTCAAGGTACATAGAGATAAATCTGAAATCCTGACACAAACATGAAAGAGAGCAGACAGAGCGTGTACATATCTGCCAGAGCAAGCTGTTACTCTGAAAAAAAAATCATCATAGAAACATGAGAAACGTAACGTAAGCTAGTGTATTATTGAATGTGAGAACTTGCTTTGAGAACTGCAGCCGTGGAAAGATCTCAAAATTGAATGAATTTTATATTCATCAAATGAATTAATCAAGCACTGACTTTTTCTCATCTAATTCAATAACATCTTGTGATTCCAAAATATATCTGGATATACTGCACAAATCAATTAGGTTTTGGAAGCAGTCAGCACAACTTGAAAAAGTTACCCTGTCAGGTAATTCCAGCACATTGCAGCTTGAAAAGACAGCATTCCAAGTAATAATAGGACAAGAGGAAATGGCTTTGAGTTATACCAGAGGAGGTTTAGATTGGATACTAGGAAAAAATTCTTCACTGAAATATTTATCAAGCATTGGAACAGACTACACAGGGAAGGTGTAGTCACTATCCCTGGAGGTATTTAAAGGATGTGTAGATATGGCATTTAGGGACATCTCTTATTGGTAGACTTGGCAGTGGTTTGCGGTTGGACTGAATGACCTTAAAGGTCTTTTCCAACTTAAATGATCCTATGATCCTTTGATTCTATGAGCAGTGTGATTTTCCCTTCAAAAGGCAGCGTATGCCTGGATGAAATCTTTCACACTTGCACAGCTGCACCATCAGGTCTTAGTCACTCTTGGATGTGTTCACCTGGTTAACCATCCTGCTGTCCCCAAACTAGCTCAGCATAAGCCAGGAGAGCTAGCAAATCTTGGTTGTTTCAATGTGGTGCCGTGTAAATGCAGATAAGACATCTGTAGATAGCAGCTGGTGCAGACACATGGCTCTTCATTTTTCTGCATGGATTTTTCAGCTCAGTGAAGTTTAGCTCAAGGATCACTGTGCTCCATAGGTATTACAGTGTCAGTGACTTTCCTCCTTTTTAATTTTGCTGTATTTCACTAGAGAAAAAAATCAGCTCCTTTGTATTTTATATAAGTTCTCATGTTTAATATTACTCCATATGTTCAACTGTGTTCAACCTGTAACCTACCGTTGTATTCTACTACTTCATTCATTGAAAATCATTGTAACCTACTAATATTTCAATCCTTAAAAAAAAAACCTTGAGGATATGTATTGGATTTATGTTGATGGGGGGGAGGTGAGATGGCTACAGGGGTAGTTTCTGTGAGAAGAGGACAGGGGATATCCCTACATTGGACAGATACAGTTCCAGTCAGCTCCAAATGGACCTAGTGTTTGCCAAAATCTGTTAGTGATGTTGGTGGCACCTCTGTGAAAACATGTTTAAGAAAGGGTAAAAAGCTCTGTGCAGCAGCTGAGAGAAAGAAGAATCAGAGAAAACTTGAGAGAAAGAACCCTTCAGACATGCTATAATTTAGCACCAGCCCAGCCTGATCAGCATCTAAACAGAAGCAGTTGTGATGGTCCCAACTCCCTTCCCCCTCATCCTAGAGCAAGGTAAATGAGAGATAAAAAATATTTAACTTTCAGAAAATGAAGTTATTTCGACAAGGCTTAGTTGAAAATCTAGAAAACTGATCAAACTAGAACAGGACACCATGGTTAGAAAAGAAGGAGAGGAAGGAGATGTTCCAGGCACCAGAGCAGTGATTCCCAGCAGCCCATGAAAAGAAGACCATGGTGACACAGACTGTTCCCCTGCAGCCTGTGAAGAACGGCGGTGAAGCAGATATCCACCTTATAGCTTATGGAGGACCCCACGGTGCAGCATGTGGACATGCCCTGGAGGAAGCTGCATCTCATGGAGAACTCATGCAGGAGCAGAATCCTGGCAGGAGCTGTGGCCCATGGAGAGGAGCCCATGTAGAAGCAGGTTTTCTGGCAGAACCTTGTAGCCTCCATGGAACCCACGATTGAGCAGTCTACTCCTGAAGGATGGCACTCCATGGAAAGGGCCCATGCTAGACCAGTTTGTGAAGAACTGCAGCCCTTTGGAGGGAGACTCCACATTGAAGTAGGAGAAGAATGTAAGGAAGAAGGAGCAGCACAGACAAAGTATTATGAACCTATCACAACTCCCATTCCTTATCCCTCTGCATTGCCTGGGAGAGAGGAGGAGAGAGAGAAGTCAGAAAAAAAAAAGTAAAGCTAATATTGGGAAGAAATGGAGTGAAAGGTGATTTTGATTTTGTCGTTGTTTCTATCGTACTCTATTTTTTAAAAATTGTTAATAAATTAAAGTCATCTTCCCCAAGACAAGTCTATTTTGCATATAACAAGTTTCCATGTGTGTAATATTACTTAAACATCTTGCTAATTGACGGTCCTTAGAAAAACAAATGGGAAAAACACCACAAGCAATTAGCTCTCTGTTCTTAGCTCACAGCACTATTAACAGATTTACTTTTTTTTTTTTTTTTTTTCCAGCTGAGTAATTAAACTTCCTATTGCAAAGATTTGTTTAAACCGAACGGTTTTATTCTTATTAATACTGTTAACCCCTAGTACATATAACTGCAGTCATAAACCAGAATTGCCAAAGAGGCGATATAAGATTTGTTGTCTGTGCAGTGCAAGAAGCAGACTCGGGCTGGTATGAGCAACTGCCACAGACTGAATACTGTGTGGTGTTCTAACTCTGCTATTGCTTGCTGTGAGATAACATTTTATTATAAGGATGAATTGTATCCACAGAGTGATAATGTCAAGAGAACCTTCACTTAGTGACATGCCTTTGCCGATGCTTATATTGTTGCCAGTTTATCCATTGAAGGAAGGAATATAGAGCAGGACATAGTAAAATTCTTGGAGGCTTTTCCAAGACTCTTAGAAAACACTGTTAATAAACGATAAACATGACCTGAAAAACGTTTTATCTGAAGAATAACCAGAGTGTTATTCAGTGTAGCACAGTGCAGTACTATACTGACAATTTAGCTCTGGTTTTGTAATGAGTTCTAATTGGTTTTGCAGCTCACAACCTTTATTAATGTTCCACCATTTATTAGTCTAGAACTCTGGGAAAAATGCAGATATCTAAGCAAAACTGACACTTCTTGCAATTTCAGACATTTCTGACTTTGTTCTTGAAGTAAAATAGATTGTCTCTCCATCACTGCCTTGTTACCTTCGCATGTCCATGACAATTTCTATTGAAAATAAGCAGCTATGTCATCCATAGGTCAGTAAGTAGATAATTAGAAAAATGAGGAAGTTTCATCCAATTCTAGACACTGTAATTTAGAGGCATCAACCTGGTTATACAAGGTTTCATCCACTTAAGTTTAAGCAAGTTTTGTGCAGACTATATTCCTGTTTTGCAGGCATACGCTCTGCTTTAGGCCTTGATTTTCCAAGGTCATTAAAGGAAACTTCTTCAGTCTGTGCTATTTAAGTGTCCAGTACACCCTGATTGTCTTCATTAATTCTGATTTCGTAATGCCATGTGCTTGATTTCAGTTAGTTTGATTCTTGGGGAACTGTATGACAAGGAAACATCTTGTAGTGGTAGCTTTGGGTTCTTTTCCACAACAATTACTTCAGTGTAGTACTTAATAAGATATATAAAGAACTTGTAGTTTTATTAAACAGAATTTTGACCAAAATCAATATTTAAAGTTGACTGTTCATTTCTTGGAGACCTTTTATTTTTTTTTGTAAGGTACATATGATGAGCTGGAACTAGCCTGGTAGATTTTGTGACTTGTTTCAGAAGCTGGTACTCTAACAATGTAAAATATAGTCTTCCAGATATATGTCTAGCAAATAGCACTGCAGTTCTTAAAGAGGACCGCAAGCTTAAAGAGATCAGCTTCATAAAAGACCCTGTTGCAGTATCATATCACTAGCATCTATCTTGTCTTTCTGACAAATTTCATTTTGCAGGCAGCTGAATTCAATTCTTTTGTGTTAAATACTATCACAAAGGCAATATGAGGGTTATGAGGGCACTTCTAGTACATTGCCTAAATTAATCGATAATTTTACAAACATTTACTCCTGTTTATATTTGTAGCACAAGCAGTGGATTTTGGTGAGATGACCAAATAAGTCTGAGTGGTTTAAACAGAACCCCCACATTAACTTTCCAGGATTTACTTTAGCACTAAGCCAGAAGACAATATACAGTTACAACTTAACTGCACTGGCAGCATTTTTCAACCATGATAGAAAAGGGAATGAAAAACACCTGAGGAGAACAGAAAATAAAACCAGATTGAGGATGTAAGAGAATGGTTGTTGGCCTTATTTGTACTGGGTCAATGCCCCCCCCAAAAAATCAGGTTTACTGAACTGAAAAAAGAAGTGTCTTCAGCTAGGAATATCAGAACAATTCTGACCATTGTTCTCATTGACCTTCATCTCTCTTCTGTGGCCTTTTTCCTAATGTTCATTACAGCCACTTTACAGATACTGTCATGCCCATCTCCTTACTTCTTCTCTTTTACTCCGTTCTCAAAAGCACCACTATCAAACGGTAATTCCTGTGTCCAACTTCCCCATACCGTGACCCTGAAAAGTTCTTACCAGCCTTTTCATTTTGTTACAACCAATAGAAACTGAGAAACCACTTCCACACACACTTAGTAGAGACAAAAAGGGAAAATGTAGCTACCACGACAAAAACAAACTTTCCGTATACTTGCTCTGTTATATATTATATCCCTTTCTCTAACACACTATTTGTCTCTCAATTTTGTGTTTTCTAGTCATATCATCTTTATTTGTACCATACCTTAAATCAAAAAAGAGGAGGAGGAAGCGAAGAATTATAGTAATAGTTAATGGCTATACATTGAATTGAATTGTAATGATAATGATGATGATGATGAAGATAAAGTTAAAGTTCTAAGGTGGCTGAAGTTAAATATAAGTAGCCATGAAAAAGTTGCTAGTCTTGTGTAACCTAAAGACTCCAGAAGAACTGACTTCATGCTGAACAATATTAGTTTTGTAGTCAATAAAAGAAACCCTGAAAATAGCTAGAATATAAGAATAGAATACTTTTTCTATCATTATCTTTTATGAAGTGTGTATTTAAAATGCATACGTAGCTGATACCAAAAAAGGAAACAGGAGGATACTTCAATGGTAGGTTTTTCTTTTCTCTTACATAGGAATGCTTTAATCAGAAATACCAGAAAAGAGTAACAGAAGCCATCAAATAAAGCAGGAGTTTAAAAAAATATGAATCAAGAAAATAGAGGCATAATGCTGTTGGTTTTTAAAATGGTCCATAGGGTTTTCATGATGGAACTATCACAAAAGAAATGCTTACTTTAAAATCTAACACTGTTTTAACAACACTTATTTTGCACAAATGACTTTGATGCTCTTCTCTAAAATACCAAAAAATGGCAACAATATCATAAAATAGTCAACGGCTCACCCTGTTAGATTCTCCTTAGTAATCATTTCTGCTTTTGACCTTAATTCAGATCTTGGATAAAGGCTATTTAAAAAAAAAAAATAACAAATCCAAATCAAACCTAACATAAAAAAAAAGATATTTAAATCAGTTATGTAAAAGCTATGCATTTAATTTCCACTAGTGGTTTCATTAATATATCTAGGAAAAGACAGGACAAATTTTCTTTGCAGTCAATGCTCAAAGTGTAGCAGGATGTGTCACTATATGTGCTTTCCAAAATTATCAGAACACTTCCTAAGTCAAATGGCTGGAAAGTTTTCAAGAACTCAGGAAACTTCACTGTCTTGTACAATTAAAACTTATCGACTGATACTAATGACTATCGCAGAATAAATGAAGTTGTAAGTGACCTCTGGACATTGATTCAACCCACCTACTCAAAGCAGCATTGACTCAAGTTGTTCAAGGTGATGTTCACTGGGGCCTTGAAAATCACAAAGACAGGAACTTTGGAACCTCCTTGGGCAGCCTGTTCTACCCTCACAGAAAAACATGCTTTCTGATGTCAGTTAGAATTTCCTGTGTTTCAGCTTACACTCATTGCCCTCTTATGTTGTCCCTGGGCACTGTAGAGAAAATACATAAGATTGCAGTATGGCTTGGGAGCTGCTGAGTCTTATAGAACCACGCACTCTCAGTCAGGAGCTATATTCCCTTAGCATTCACCAATTTTAGACTCCTTAGAAGACAGCATTTCTTGGTACTCATTTCCTCTAGCAAAATATAGGGTTTGCTGGTTCATATCTGCAGTTGAGTTTTCTCACACAGAGGAGCTCTGTCACACAGAAACCAAACTGGCATCTTAATTCTGCAAGACAGACCATCAGCCTAAGCTGCATTCAGAACCTTAATCTCCAATTTCATAAATGCACAAAGTCCATTCTTTTCATGTAACATCATAGTAGGACTACCTTGAGGACCCCTTTGCAAGAAAGAAAAATAGTTAGTTTGTTGACCTGAATTAGATTAACCAGAATAAGTTTGTAAGGTAGTGTAGAACAATGAAGATGAAGTGGAATAGGTATCAGCATAGGTTTCATAGTTAATGAATACCTACAGTCCAAGGTACAGCTTTAAGTCCTGCTCGGGAGTTGGTGTTGCCTGATCTCCATTCTGTTGCTACTGTAACTAGTCACATTATTTCAGATATGACGTCATGCTTCCTAAATGTAACAGACATTGCTTATGATGCATTTGCTAAATTACATGTTTCTAAAATAGACTTTATTGGGCAATGTTTCCATTGTTTACCTTTTTCCAAGTTAGAAAGCAAATAAAGTACTTTCCTTGTGGGAGTGGGGTAGGAATCAGTCGAGGTTCATAGAATCATAGAATCATAGAATCAGAAGGTTGGAACAGACCTCTGAGATCATCGAGTCCAACCGTGCCTGTGTCCCTACTGCAGGCTTCAGAAATGTGGTGTTCAGTGTTTGTGATGAGTCACATCAAAGCATATGAATATTCATAATTGGAGGGTGGTGGGGTAGTGGGATTGGGGATTGCTGGTGTTAGAGGTAACAATTTACCAAGGCAGAAGAAGGTTTTATTTCAGCATAACTATATTTCCACCTAGAAAATTTGGGTTTTATTTTAACAGTAGTAGCTAGAAAATACTAACAAAGTTCAACAAATCAGGGTGAAATCATGGTCACAGTGAAATGAGTTACAACATTCCTGTAATTTGGATTGAAATTAGCCCTAAAGAGAAGGATTTGTATGGTTCTCGTGGATAACAGACTCATGAGCTGGCAAGGTGCACTTGTAGCCCAGAAAGCCAACCGTATCATGGGCTGCATCAGAAATGTTACCAGGAGGTTGAGAGAAGTGATTCTCCCTCTCTACCTTACTCTCATGAGACCTCACCTGGGGTCTTGCATTCACTTCTGGAGGCCTCACCTCTGAAATGACACAGAAGTAAGTCCAGAGAAGGGACATGAAGATTATCAGAGGGCTGGAGCACCTCTCATATGAGGAAAGGCTGGGAAAGTTGGCCTTGTTTCGACTAGAGAAGGCTCTGGGGAGACCTTATAGCAGCCTTCCAGTAGACAAAAGGAAGCTACAGGAAAGTTGAGAATGAAGTCTTTATCAGGGAGTACACTGTTTTCAGCTGAAAGACAAGAGATTTAGATACTAGGAGGAAATATTTTACTGTGAGAGTGGTGAGGCATTAGAACAGTTTGCCCATAAAAATCATGGATGCTCCATCCCTGGAGGTGTTCAGGGTCAGGTTGTATGAGGCTTTGAGCATCCTGATCCAGTGGAAGATGTGTCTGACCATGGCAGAGGAATTAGAAATAGATAATCATTAACGTCCCTTCTAATCCAAATGATTCTATGATTTCCACTGATTTCTGTAACACCTTTACATCTAATCAGTGTATTTACTTGCTGCCCAAGAATCAAAACCTACCTTGTGTACACCCAGAGTCCATTAAAATACCAAGAGAATGAAGAAGCTAGAGTAAATTTATGACCTCTTATGTAAATATCCTTGGCATTTGAGTTTGTAGTTTCCGATCACAGGATCCTCTTTAAGGAATGAGGACTACCTGAGGAGACACAGACACTATTTGACAAGGGAAGGAAGGATATATTTCCAAAGTGGTTTGCTCATGCAATGAGAAGGACTTTAAACAAGGCTAATTGGGAATGCTGGCAATACCTGAAGAGAAGCAGAATCTTGAGGGGAAATGAAGGTTTACCCGGATCATTTTGTGATGATGGAGGCATTCTCATTGCCCCTAAGGATGATGGATGAATAGGGACTCATTTCAAGTGTTTGCACACAGCATGGGAAACAAACTGGAGAAACTGGAAGCTGTCTATGAAGAGATCCAGATCTGTGGTCTCATTAGGATCACAGATATGTAATGGAGTGTGACTCATGAATGGAATGTTAGAACAGATGGATACAAGCTCTTTAGTAAGGATCAACAGGGAAACAAGCAGGAGGAGTTGAACTCTGTGCAATGGAGCAGTTAGCATACATGGAACTTTATCTTGGAGCAAAAAGCAAGCTGGTCAAGGACAAACTAACATGTATGGTGGGCATCTGGTACAGACCACCTGATCAGCAAACCTTCTAAAGCCTAATGAAGCCTTCTTAAAAAAAGGTAAGAACAGGAAGAATAGCAGAACTATAGATCCAGAATTTAAAAAAAATAAATAAATTTCTTCTTCAGTAATCTGATCTGTGCGGGCAAGTGGAAGACTGCCCTACATGGCCCAAGAGAGCTAACTGCTCTTCAAAGACAACGCTCTGTGATGTGCCAACAGCCTAGCAATCATGTTAAATGGTCAAAATACAGAAACAGGGAACACACATGACTGAGCATGAATGCAAAAAAAAAATGAAGTACACAGAAGATGGAAGTGGGGAGCAGCTACCTGGGGGAAAAACAGAAACAGTGTTAAAGTATAGAAGTTTGAAATGAAAGCCAGATGTTGAAACTTGAGTTGAAATCAGAAAAGAGTGTAAAAAACAACAAGCAGGATTTCTGTGAGCACACAGGCAGCAAAAGGAAGACAGAGAAAATTGTATTCTCACTTTTCAATGGGCAAGGGAACTAGTGATAAATGATGCAGAAAAGACTTAGTCACTTTTGTCTCCATTTTACTGGCAAGATCTGCTTTCAGGCTTACTAGGTCCCTGAGACTGGCAGCAGTTTGTGGGAGTGCAACCATTACCCAGAGTAGAGGAAGACCAAGTTAGAACCACCAAAACAAGCTGGACTTAAGTCAGTATGACGACATGGGTAGCATCTGAGTGTACTGAGGAAGCCAGTCAGTGTCGTTACAAGATTGTCCTCTATATTCAAAAGGCCACAGTCACTGATGTATATTCCTATTGACTAAAAAAGGCAAAACCAGCTCATATCTTAGAAAAATGTCAAGGACAACTGTTCGCATAACTGAAGGCCGGGTAACCTACTCTTGGTACCCAGAAATATGATAGGGCTAATATAAAAACAAAATTAACTTAGCAAAGGAAGAGTCACAGAGTAACATATTACATGAAATGAGCTTGAGGACTGTGTTCAAGATCTTATCTAAAGCTTATAAACCTCTGTAAATTTACGAGTCTCAAGAAGTAATCTCAGGATCTAAAAATAAGACCTGGAGTTATATCCAATATGTTTAGAAGAATGAAACTCAAACAAAAACCAGCTCCTCCTGTTGCCTTAGATCTGAACTTCCTCACCTGGGAACGAGATGGCTTGTTTAACATTAGACTACAGTACAAATCAAAACACAAACAATTAAGAGGTTTAAACTCAACTTTGTATTGAAATTCAAGCTGACATGACAGAATAGATATAATCATAACTTGACATTTCTTCACTCGTCACTGAGAGATCCTCCAGCTTTCTTACTTTACGCCGTTACTGGGATCTGTGTCACAGATGTTCATGCTCATCATTGGTTCAATCCCACAATGACAAAATAAATGCTTGCCTAGGTAACTGCACATCAAGTTTCCTTCCTCTCACATTTCTTTGTGCTCCATCAATCACAGAATCATAGAATCATAAAATGGTTTGGGTTGGGAAGGACATTAAAGATCATCCAGTTCCAACTCCCCTGCCATGGGCAGGGACTCCTTCCACTTGAACTGGTTGCTCAAACTCTCATACAATCTGACCTTGCACACCTCCAAGTATGGGACAACTATGACTTCTCTGGGTAACCTG
>VWPV01000066.1:10970-33288 GCA_013389885.1 Geococcyx californianus | reverse complement strand
CCAACCTTAGGATTCTGCGATTCCTGCCCCGGGGACCTGGCAAACCCCCATGGCTAAAGCGATGCACGGTCCAGGACACCCCCCCTGCTGAACCCCTAAAGCAGCTCCCTTCATGCTCCCAGCCTGGCAGAGTTACCGCATCTCTTCCTGCCAGCAGGACGGCTCCGGCAGTGCTGGCACAGCTTCCCTCCTCCTCCTCCGCTCCACGACCCATTTCCCCGAGGCTGCTGTCGCTGGGTGCACTCGGAGTGACTTGCACCATATGCCGCGGATCTGAGCGCCCACCGCTTTCGAGAAGCAGGCAGCGAAGTGTCAGGGCTCGCATGCTACAAGAAGAACTTCAACAGCAGAAAGAGGGCAAAGCTGGCACGCACCTCCTGGCAGAGCGACCGGGATCCTGCCTAGTGGGATGCTCGAGCCAAGGGGGATGCCAGGAGAGGGAGCAGCTCTCAGGACTCCTTGCAAAGAGGAAAGGAACCCATTCCTGCCCCTCCTGACCTCATCGTGACCCTCCCAGTGCTCAGCACCTTCCTGACTCTGTGGGCAAAGTAGTTAAGCTCCTTCCAGCAGCAAAGGCAGATGCGATAGAGCAGCTCCCAATACTGAAAGGGGCTCCAGGAAAGCTGAGGAGGGGCTCTGGATCAGGGGGTGCAAGGATGGGACAAAAGGAATGATTTTCAGCTGAAAGAGGGGTGACTGAGATGAGATCTCAGGCAGAAATGTTTTGCTGTGAGGGTTGGGAGGCCCTGGCCCAGGGTACCCAGAGCAGTGGTGGCTGCCCCATCCCTGGAGGTGTTCCAGGCCAGGTTGGATGGGGCTTGGAGCCCCCTGATGCAGTGGGAGGTGTCCCTGCCCATGGCAGGGGGTGGCACTGGGTTGGCTTTGAGGTCCCTTCCAACCCAACCCATTCCATGGGTCTGTGATTCTAACACCCGGGTGGAGCTGCATTTCCCAGTTTCCCAAAGCAGAAAGGCAGAGTTTGGAGTCCTGCTCTGCACACGTTGGAGACGTTCGGTGGAGGAGGAAGCGGAGACCACGTTTTCAGGGTTCAGCATTTGCTGCAAGGCAGACAGAGAGGCTTTCCAAGGCCGTAAATCCCACCCAGAGTTCACTTTTGCTGTGCTGAAGGAATCAGCACAAGCACCACATCTCTATTTGGGGAAGAGTTTCACCAAAAATCAGCCAAACACACAGCTGGAAAGAGCAGTGAAGCAGTCCCAGGTGACAGATATGAGCTAAAGAAAATGAGCAAAACCTGTTCATAAGATCACAGACCCCGATTCCCTGAGTTTCCAGCAATGAAAATTGAACAAACAAGCCACTGCCCAACCAAGGGTGCAAAAGGTCTGTGAGTCCACTACCCCTGTACAAAGTCCCTGTAAGGTCACCTTTCTTCCCCCCAGAACAGCAGAAATGACTTAAAAACAAGAAACGATGGGAAATTATTCATCATGGAGATTTTGAGAGCCAGCAATTAATTAATAAAAATAAGTATTGCTAATATTGAGCTTCTATACAGCACTTTAAATTGCAAATTACTCTTGAAGCGTGTATTATTAATTACATCATTTGCATCGACTATGGCTCTAATATATAATTATTTATCCTGATAAATAATTTGTGGAGAAAGGTAAGTCTGCACTAGACTCGTGATAAGATCTTTTCAGGGATTGGACTGGCTCTGCTCACTGCAAAGCCTTGACTGTACTTATGACCACCCTGTTCCCCGATGCCCTCCGAAAGGTTGGCTGCTGTCCCTGGGTACCCAGGAACCTGGGCAGTGCCCGCGCAGCCCTGATGGAAACTTTTGTGGGAGGGCTGGTTTGTTTGTGCAGTTTGGGGTTGGTAGCCCTGGCTGTGCAGGAAGGAAGAGGAATTGCCAAAATTATCTCTGCTACCAAAACCCCTGCAGCAACCGCTGCTCCGGCAGGGAAAGCTACCCGAATCCTTTCAGGAGATGCTTTTGCAATCCCTTCTCCCACTGCCAGCGCTGCCCTGAGAGATGGGGCTGGTTCAGTGCTCAGAGCATCTGATCCCCAGCTCCTGTGAACACAAACAACCGTTTTCCATCCCACGCGCCTGTCACAAAAATGCCTTGTTTTCAGAGGTGCCAAGGCCGGAGGCGTTTGGAGGGCTGGGCGACGGTGACGAGCTCACGGCCAGATGGATGTTTGGACTCTGTCCTTCCAGATCCCACTAGAGACCCCAAAGCCATGTCTGTCATCCTCAGACCCTGCGAGATGATAAAGCACCGGAGGAAGGCTGCTTGTCCTGGCTTGTACCTGGATGGCTGGAGGCTCAGGTGGGCTCTGTGGTCCCTCAAGCTCTTGCTGGACCCCAGACAGACCCACGGCACAGATACCGGGTGTCTGAAAAAGAGGACAAACCTGGAATGAGGAGAAGGAGGTCAGAAGAAGGAATGCAAAGTCCTACGTGAGCCTCCCTCCCAATACACCATGGCGGTGGCTCCAGCCAAGGTGCACGATCTCCCCTAAAGATGAGGACAGAGCAGGCCCCCCCCCCCTGCAAGGATGCAGGCTCACATTTCACTTTGGGAAATGAATCCTTTCAGCAGCTCCATCCCCTCCGCAGAGGTTAATTTATTAGCAGAGGAGGGAGGAGCCCCGTTGTTTTAATGAAACGTTTTGGCTGGGTGCACAGAAAATGTATTCACCTAATAGACCTATTATTCCTCCCGTATAGCAAACCGACTTCCCCATTGTGTTTTATCCTTTACTGCATTAGAAATGTAGTCTTTTATTCTGCCTTCAAAGCAGAGGCTGCCAGGCAAATGAATGTATAGGAAGGTTTCAATGGATATAAAGCGCAAGGCATCCCCGCGTGCGGCTCCGCCAGGCAGCCCGGAGAGGCGCATGGGCTGCATTCACCGTGAACCTGTGCTTGTTTACCCTGCACTCTTCCCCCAAAATCCATCTCAGCAGCCTCCCCCCGTAATAAACCCATCCCTGAGGCAGCTCCACGTGACAGCTGCAGTTAATACTTTCCTGCCACAAGATGTTCTAGCGTATCTGTCCCTTTGGTGTGTAAATTACAATTATTTTCGGTGCAAGGGGAGGGGAGATGAAGTTTCCTCTCTTTTCCGGTTTGGAGGGCTTGGCTGAGAAATTGCACTGTGCTTTCACAGCTGTTTCTCATCTGTTAGACTTATCTGGTTTGAAGCGGTCCTCAGCAGAAGCGATCACTCACAGAGGGTTTCCTCCACCTCCTGCCCCAGCTTGCTGGAGGGGGGAGTCAGGATTCCTGCCTGGGAAGCTGGTGCAGAGGAAAACTGCAAGCAAGGATCCTCGCCTCCACTTCCCCAGTGCAAAGGGGGCGACTGACCCGAAGCCCAACGGAGACGCGGCAGGAGGCGAACGGGAGCAGGGAGCTAAGTGCTACAAGACACACCATGTCCAGAGCATTGGAATGCTCAGAGCAGGAAGGACAAGTTGGAGCAAGGCCAGAGGAGGCCACGGAGACGATCCAGGGTCTGAAGTACCTCCCATACGAGGACAGGCTGAGAGAGTTGGGATTGTCCACCCTGGAGAGGAGAAGGCTCCAGGGAGACCTTAGAGCAGCTCCCAGTGCTGAAAGGGGCTCCAGGAAAGCTGGGGAGGGGCTTTGGATCAGGGATTGCAGGGATGGGATGAGAGGAAGGGTTTTGAGCTGAAAGAGGGGAGATTGAGATGGGATCTTAGGAAGAAATGTTTTGCTGTGAGGGTGGGGAGGCCCTGGCCCAGGGTGCCCAGAGCAGTGGTGGCTGCCCCATCCCTGGAGGTGTTC
The DNA here is from genome assembly GCA_013389885.1 of Geococcyx californianus. NCBI lineage: Eukaryota > Metazoa > Chordata > Aves > Cuculiformes > Neomorphidae > Geococcyx > Geococcyx californianus. Next base: position 29,505 of record VWPV01000066.1, on the reverse strand, counting down.
CAGGCCAGGTTGGATGGGACTTGGAGCCCCCTGATCCAGTGGGAGGTGTCCCTGCCCATGGCAGGGGGTGGCACTGGGTGGGCTTTGGGGTTCCTTCCAACCCAAACCACTCCATGGTTCTGTGATTCTATGAAAGCTGTAGAAAACAAGATGGTCAGAAAAATGGAAGAGTACTCAACATCTGCTCTTGCTTTTGTAGCACCACTGCAGCCACCTCCAAGAAACAACATGAGACTTAAATCAACATGTGCTTGCACAAAGTCTGTTTGTGGAAATTGCACAGTGCCAGGTGTCACTGAATATTCGCTCTGGACATCAGAAATACAGCTCTGATTGGAGGTTGTACTCCCTCAGCTCCTACCCCAGAGGAAACCTCCACTTGCAATCAATAGGTTTTAAACTCTCTCCACCAAGAAAAAAAAAAGGAAACCACACAAAAAAAAAAACCCTCTGAAAACCCAACCCCACAACTAACAGATTAATCCTGTCAAAAGAGAGGGGGGAAAGCCACCTAACAGAATCACAGACTGAAAAGTTACAAAGTAGCAATAGATGACAAGTAATTATAGAACAGGAAAATGTATAGGGAACTCATTTGGGTGAGCAGCGACTGATTAACAGTCGCAACATTCATTTTCTTTATTTATGGCCTGGCACCGCAGAAAATTGATACGAAACACCCCATATACTACACGGCTGGTGACACGTTGAGCAAATGAAGAGTCTGGGAAGAAATCAACCTGAATTATACCCACTGTTACTCAAACTCCCCTTCATGCCTCTCCCATCCTTTATAGAAAGGAGCGGTGATGACACAGAGCTGCTGGGGCACCTCGGCATCCCCCAGCTCAGCGTTACGTGCAGAGCAGCCGGGTCACATAATCCTGGCCATCACCTCCTGGATAGACACCCTGCAGCTCCTCAGCTGGCAAGCGCGTCGTTGGCAGCAACGTGTGTCCCCTGAGAGGGTTACGCTAGAAGAGATACCTGTGCAACCCACCCCGATCCCAGCTCGCTGTCTCACTCTGCAGTGTGAAAATTAATTGGGGTGGGATTTAGCCCATGACCCTCCCACCTGAACACCTTGACCTCTGACAGAGGTGCTTGGTAGGAAGCGATCCTCATTGAAAAGCATTAAAATTAACGTTTGGGCTTTTTGCCCTTCGATGAATGAAGAGCAGCAGCTCCTCACAGGCAGGTTTGGCTCCGAAGGCAAAAAGCATGAGGGTGCTGCAGCTCAACTTCAGAGAAATGAGGGCTGGAGCACCCAGGGAGGCAGGACAAAGCCCACACCCCATTATTCTCTCCCTCTCCAAGCACTCAAATCCAAGTCCTACAAGGAGAGCCACCCCATTCTCAAGATAAAAGTAGGACCGGACCATGAAAGGCTCCCAATCCCCTGCATCAACTGTGGTTAAAAGGCTGCTATCACAGGCAGCTTCCCCAGGGATGAAAGGCAGCAGCAGCTTTGATGGAAAACTCACTGTCTGCAAACAAAAGTGACTTCGAGCAACCGGCACCTTGCAGAGGGATCTCAGGGTGCAGGGGGAACCAGGGCATCCCTGGGTGACGGGGAGGGAGGATGATGCTGCAGGTGGGCTCAGGAGGCAGAACTTCAGCTCTGTCACCTGCAGACCCAGCAAAACAGGCCTCCAGTGCAACGTTTCTTGCATTGGAAAACAGCTTTTCCACAGAAACTTCTCAGCAGTGATAAAGATCATTATGTTGGCCCGTGGAGGAGCTTTCTGGCATGCTCAGAACACAACATCTCCTTCTTGTTTGCTTTCAGGAGTGCCATCTCCTTTCAAGATCCTGTGTTTTGGGCTGGAGCGTGAATGGTTTTGATGCAAAAATGAGTCGAAAGCTTCAAATTGGTTAAAAAAACAGAATCCTTTAGTTCATTCAAACCAGTTTTGAAAGTTTAGCATTATCTTCCATGCTCTGTGCTATCGTTTCTCTCTGCTACTGTTTCCCACTTCCATCCAGGTTTGGCCATGCCTGCACCTACCCGGCTTCTGCTTCGGTTGCTAACAGGGTCCTCTTCTCCTGTGCCCAAGTAATTCCCTTCGCTTCCTTTGTGCTACCTCCACTCTACCTGCTCGTGCCAGGGCTGCTCAGGTGCTGTGGGCACCACGAAGGACTCTGGGATGCTCCATCAGATGTGGGTGAGGGTCAGTAGGTACCACCTGGGGTACCACCCCAATTTCATCAGGGTGAGTAAAAGCCTCTAACCCTGCCCCTGAGTTAGGTAAAGCTCCGAGCACTCCTTTAAGAGGGATGCTCAGTTATGAAACACAGTTGATTTAAATGCAAATTACTGGAAAAAAATACAACTTACTTTATTAAAATGCAAATTGCACTTCAAGCCTGCTGCCTCCCGCACGTCTCCCTGGCTGCTCGACAACCGCTCCAGTCGAAGTCCCGGGACTCCCAGGTGCTGACGGCACCCGATGCCTTGTGCCACCTCCTCAGTGTTTTGGCAGAGGAGTTGGCACGGTGACTGCTGAGGGTGCCAGAGCTGGGCTGTTCTAGGTGAACGTGGCACAGAGGAAAACGTTGCATTTCCCAGCCTGGCTGCTTCCCTCCGAGCTCAGTGTTGTGAGAGGTGTCAGTCTGCCAGAGCCTCATTTTCTAACAAGATGTGGAGATCAAATGTCCCAGAACTGCTATTTTGAAGTGAATAATTATTGTTTTCACATTTCCTCAGATCTTTTCAGATAATTTGCTCCTATAGGAGAAGAAAAGAGACAAAAAAAAGGAAAAGGTGACCAGGATAGGTGGCAAGGAACACAGAGACACTCGTATCGCACGGCAAGGTCTGTGGCCAGCACCACCCCTGGGGCCGGGACCTTGGGTTTGATTTGCAATTGCTGGATTACAGAACCACCAAAGCAAAACCCAGAGGTGTTCCTTGCAGGATCAGGAACCACTGCTGAGGGGTGGAAAAGCCAGCACCTTCCATCCACTCCTTTTACTGCTTTAAGCGAGGCCGTCGCATTGTTCTTCACCAGGATACCATGGAATTTGGATTTTGGGGACATTTAGGGATGGAGGCAGAGATTCCCAAGGGAGTTACGATTGATCTGCTTGCAACCCCATGATTCACCCCTTTCCCCAGCTCCTCCAGGACATCCTGGCTGTTGCCTTCAGCCACCAGCTGGCTCAAGTTGCTGGAAGATTATTAAAGATAGCAGGGACTGGAAAAAAAGTCCAAAGGGGCTTATTCTTTCCAGTAAGCCCATTTCCCCAGGAAAGCATTTAATTGCTTTTTGAATGATCCCACAGCCTCTGCAAAGCCTCGCCTGACCACCCAACCATCCTGGTATTTATTCCTCCACGGGGCCTGATTTGGACTTTGCTTTCCTTTCACTTCCTATTACTGTTCCCCTAATCCTCTCCTCCAGCCCTTTCCTGTCCTTCATCCCGCATCTCTTGCCCTGTCCTTCCTCGCTCTGGCTTTTAAGCATCCTTGTTCTGATATTTAGCAAGGGAAATGTCACCACAAGACACTGTGAGGCTCAGAGATGGACCTGAAATCAAATCCCTACATGTAAACAGCCCAGAGCGCTGGCGGGGTGCAGCTAAGCAAACCAAGACCCAATGATCACTACAGGACATGAGCAAAACCTCTAATTAATGACCTGAGGAAGGGGCTGCCCTGGTTGTGTCTTAAATCCCTGCTGCAAAACGGCCTGGGCAGGGATGACCCCACAGCCTGGGCTTGGGGCAAGTTGAATCCCATCCCATCTCTTCCATCCTGCAGGTTTTGTAGGAGCAGTGATGAGGGAGAGAAGGCAGAGGTTGGTTTGCCCACCACGGACAGGAGCCTGGTCCGACTGTTGTAGGAGGCTAAAAAACAAAGCTGGGGGAGCACCAAGAGGAGAGCAACTTTCTTCCTTTCAGCTTGTTATGGAAATACTCATTTTGCTTAACTAAAAATATACGTACAACAAAATCAAAGACTGAATGAACCCATGAAGCCCCCACACCTCTGTACAAGTCTGGAGGCAGCTTTGCCAAGTGGTGCCCCCAGGAGCTGTGGGATGGGTCAAAGTCCCTGTCTTTCCCCTCTTCCTTCCACACCACCCCTGTTTAACCACCATTTGGTATTTAGTATCCAGCATAACAGGCTCATCGTCAAGCACGTGCCAGCTTCGTGAAGCGTTACTCCATCTATCGTTGTCTCCCAGGCTGTCTCACCACCTCCCAGACATCATTCCTGCACCTCCCAGAGCACTGCGCAAAGCCAGCGGGCAGACTCCGAGCCAGTGCAAGAGTTACAGCTCCTGAAGAATGAGCTGGACTTGCTGCTCCCTAAACCAGGTCCCGTCTGCTGCTGGCAGAGACGATGTATTTATTTTCATTAAATTTAATTCAGGGATAGTCTTGTCCTCCCGCCTCCCCTCCAGTTCGGTTGCCGAAGCAGCAGGGCTCGGGAAAGGAGCCACCTTCCAGTTGATTTCTTATTCAGAGAAGCCAGGTCCGTGTTCCTGTCCCATTTAATTAACATAGAGGGAGAATTGGGTTGCACTGCAAATCGCTGTGCTCTGCCTCACCACACACCACAGAAAGCTGCCCAGAGTCTCCTGCTCCGACCTCAACGCAGGAACAGCGGCATCAGCTCAAGGCAGAAGCTCCCCGAGCTCAGACACCCTCTGTGGGGCTGTCACCCCTCCTCCCACCTGAAAAACCCCTCGTAGCAGCTGAGCCATCAACCCCAGCTGGAACGGAGATGCTCCAAACTCCTGCCACAGGATTTGCTTTCAAACTCCAGCTCCTCCCAGCCCAGGAGATGAATTACACCTGCTCTCCCTACCTGTCACCCAGCCTCTCCCAGGTGACAGGATCCAAATCACAAATGAAATATGTCTCCATTCCCCCCGCTTCCCTGCACCTGTTTTGGAAACAATAGCTAAATAACCTCCCTCTCCTTGGCTGCATAAATCACCTGGACAGGCTGAAGTGACACAGGCAAACGGCTGAGGTTGAAGGCAGTTTTTCTGGCTAGGGATAAAAATAATTAAAATAAGAGCTAGAGAAACTCTGTGATGAATTGACTCCCAGTGCCAGGGCAGGGGGTAGCAGAGAGAAGAGACATTTAGGGTTTAGGTGGAGCTGGCACGGATGCTCTGGGTGGGCACAGCACAGGGAGCATCCCAGGGTTGTTGCTCCATCAATGGGGAATTTAGGGGACCTGATATTGTTTCTCTGCCCTCTGCAAATCCCCTAAGCAGGACCCTCAGCACCTGCAGTGTGCCATGACCTGCAGCGCTGAGGTGAACTGGCACGGGAAGGAGGGAAAATTTTAGGGCTAGACAGCATAAAACACTTGTGTAACTGGTGCTAAATTATGTAGCATAAGTTACAGGGGACACAGCCTTGAAGACTGAATTTCCCATTGTGAGGAATCGCTCCGTGTTTAGAAGCGCACTAATTATTTCCTTAAAGATGAGCTATAAGTAATTTAAGGTGTTTATCACTCACACTTTGCAATCATGTAATTGAGCAAGCGGCGATAAATAAATCCCAGAACAAAATGAAGGTGGCAGATTCCCCTCTGAGAGCAAGGATGCAGGACCACATCTCGTATGTTGCTGTAGTTGATGGGTAGCAGGGGATCAGGGCAATCCAGGGACACGTCACCTGGGGAAAACCCTTCCCCAGCTCGAGCTGCACGGAAGAGATGTCAAGGTCCCATCCTGCCCTCTCCCTGCTGGGTCTGATGCTTTCCAGACCCAGCAAAGCTGTTGGGCTCTCCATGGCAGAGGGCTCTGGGTAGGGACCTGTCGATCCCTCACAGGAGCAATCGGAATTATCCTAAGAAGGCCAATGGTATCTTGGCTTGCATCAGGAACAGTGTGGCCAGCAGGACTAGAGAGGCCATCATCCCCTTATACTGGGCACTGGTCAGGCCACACCTTGAGTGCTGTGTCCAGTTCTGGGCCCCTCAGTTTAGGAAGGATGTTGAGATGTTAGAGGGTGTTCAGAGGAGAGCAACGAGGATGGTGAGGGGGCTGGAGCACAAGCCCTGTGAGGAGCGACTGAGGGAGCTGGGGTTGTTCAGCCTGGAGAAGAGGAGGCTCAGGGGAGACCTTATTGCCCTCTACAACTGCCTGAAGGGAGGCTGTAGTGAGGCAGGAGTGGGGCTCTTCTCTCAGGTGACCGGTGACAGAACGAGAGGACACGGTCTCAAGCTTCGCCAGGGGAGGTTTAGGCTTGACATTAGGAAGAAGTTCTTCACTGAGAGGGTAATTGTTCACTGGAATGCTCTGCCTAGGGAGGTGGTGGAGTCACCATCCCTGGAGGTGTTCAAAGAGAATTTGGATGAGGCACTTAGTGCCATGGTGTAGCTGACAAGTAGGAGTAGGTGTAGGTAGTAGGTGTAGGTGTTGGGCCATAGGTTGGACTCGGTGATCTCAAAGGTCTCTTCCAACCTTACAATACTGTGATACTGTGATATTCACCTGCAAAATGATCCAGCTGCTCTCCATGTCAATGCCAGGAGTTCCCTCCTCTCCAGCTGAGCTCCAGGTCAGGCCATGGTAAAGAACAAACACCTAATCCTCATCTTTTCACCCTGTGCTCCACACACATTTCAGAGCAGTTTCTGCCTTGGCTTCCAGAGCCTTTGAATCCAGCTTTCCCACACTTGGAGACACAGACTGGGACCACGCGTTTCACAAGAATGCGATAAACTGCGTTTCTCTTCTAGTAGTTAATTCTCATTCAATGCATTCTTAATATTCAATTACTATTTATGTAACATGCAGTAAAGGATTATCCTATTAAACCTAAATTAAGTGCTCCGTTCATTAATTAATACATCTTATTTCAAGTGCTGCCAACATTTATCCCTAGAAACGTAATATTTAAAACAAAAATGCACAAATGAAGGAAAGGGAGCTTGTTTGCTTGTTGCTTTTACATTTGCTTAAAGATGCTAATGAGTTATGGAGCCTGTAAAGCATCCACCACCAGCTCTGCAGGAGAGGGACTTCCCTAGAAGAGCAGCAGAGCAAAAAAAAAGCTGGGTACTTTGGAGATGTTGTGTTGTCTGCCTTGGAAAGGAGGCGTTGGTGGGTCAACCCCTTCCATCTCCTTTCAATTTTAACACAAGCAAAACTCTTCTTCCCAGCCCTATATCCATGCTCCACCAGGCAAACTTGCAGGCAACGCCCAGCTCTGGTTTCCTTGGAGACGCCAAGTTGTCACCATCCCATGGACACAGAGGCATCCCCGAGGTCCCAGCGTTTTGTGGGCTCAGACCAGAGTGCCCCGCTATTCGGAGCCGACGCTGACATCCTCTGCAGCCCTGCAGTCACTGCCAGGGGACCACTTGCTGGTTATTCATAGAATTCACGGACTCCTAAGGTTGGAAGAGACCTCTGAGATCACCGAGTCCAACCATGCCCATCTCCCCACTAAACCCTGTCCCTAAGGAAGTCAGCTACCCATTTTTTAAACCACTCCAGAGATGGTGACTCCACCCTCTCCCTGGCAGCTGTGCCAATCCCTGACGACCCTTTCAGTGAAGAAATTCTTCCCAATGTCCAGTCTGAACCTGCCCTGGCACAACTTGTGGTCGTTTCCTCTCGTCCCATCGCTGTCACTTGTGAGCAGAGCCCAGCCCCCACCCTGTCACAGCCTCCTTTCAGGCAGGTGTAGCCAGGGATGAGGTCTCTCCTCAGCCTCCTTTTCTCTGAGCTAAACAACCCCAGTTCCCTCAGTCCATCCCTAAGCTCCTTGGAGAGCCACATCCCATCACCATTTGATCTCTGTTGAATTACCCCAGGGAGAAACTGGCCCTCCAAGACCTCCAACACTGACAGCGAGCACAAGGAAATTACATGAAATCTAAATTAAGTCAAGAGTCTCTTTTTGAAACAAATTCCTTTGTGAAGAACCAAACCCAGACTTCATTACAACAACTCAATTATACACGAGGCTGAGCTCCAGCGCGCTCGCAGAGACAAGAAGTTCGCCACGAGTATTTCACGCTCTGCTCAAATGATAACTTCCCCTCAATGCAAATGGGAGGTGCAGCCAACAACACGCAGCTCCCCAACGCCGCTTGGAAAACAAATTACAACAAGGCCTGTTCAGAGGCAGAACTGGAGCTTCTGGGCTGGGAAAAAAAGAGGGGTGGATTGGCTATGGATTGGGCATGGGAAGAAAAGTGCAGTGCGGGAAGGATGGGCTTGCCTGCAGCTGGATGTGGGCTAGTGTGGAGCTCGATATGGGCAAGCGTGGAGCTCAGTGTGGGCAAGAGTGGAGCTCGATGTGGGAAAACATGGAGCTCAATGTGGGTTAGCATGGAGCTCAGTGTGGGCTAGCATGGAGCTTGATGTAGGCTACTGTGGAGCTCAATGTGGGCTAGCGTGGAGCTCAGTGTGGGAAAACATGGAGCCCGACGTGGGCTAGTGTGGAGCTCCATGTGGGCTACTCTGCAGCTCAGCAGGGGCATCCCCATTCCCTGACTGTTGGATGGGATTTCCCCTGTCGGTTGGGAATGCAAAGGCAAAAGGAAAAGCCCTGATGGGTGCGATGTGCTTTGACCCAGAGGTGTTCGTGGTGGCTTGGGGTGAAGAGTCCGGCTCTGATTTCTGTGGGCTCATGCCAAGGCCACTTTTTAGGTGAAAAATTGATGTTTAATGCCATGTTTCCCATCTCTCAATAAGAGGAAGAGCAAGTAGGAGGCATGAGAGCTGTAAATAAATTTTTAAGGCCCCTGGGCCTCTCTCTGTCAAAGGAACTCAGTAGGATTAATCTTTTTTTGAACCATTTTACCCTCCAAATCAGCGACTTTCAGCAGGGACCCCTCCTGCTCCAAAACTGAGCTTATGAAACACAAACATGTGACTTCCACCCTTTTCTGGAAGCTGCCAGGAACACTGTTGTCTCCTTTCCCTCCTGAGTTTCCAGCTGCCGCTGTCTCGGTTTCCATCAAGGCAGCACCTTCCCCTGGGCTCGCAGCGAGGTTACCAGATTTCATGTTCTTTACAGAAACCCATCAAACCACCAAAAAAAACCAAAAAAAAAACCAAAAAAAAACCCTGCGGGAAATCTTCCTGCCCGTTATTTTCTGGGATGAAGGAAGGAAAAAAAAAAAAAAAAAATCAAACTAAAATAAGAAGAATTTACAGGTAATTTCCTTGTCAAAAGTTCCTGTCTATAAATACAATCAAGATAAGACTGACATTGCAAATAGCTCCTTTTCTCTCCTGAATGAATTATTCAATTCACCACTGATCCTCTCAAACTGTTTTATATTGCCTTCTGCTTCCCTTATTTATTTTACTTTATTTAGTTCAGTAGAGAAGTGCTGCCAATAATTGAAATGAATTCAGGCAATTGCAAGATTCAACAAATTCCCCCCGCAAGCCCTGATGATTCAGCCCGACCCCCCAGACTCCTCACCTGACCCCTTCCTCATTTTTCACCCCAAGCAGCCACAAACACCTCTGGGTCAAAGCACACTTCTGGGTCAAAGCACATCACACCCAGCAGGAATTTTCCTCCCCAGGAGGGAGGAGTGGGAGGGAGGGGGCTGATGTTGAAATTATCCCTCCATTGGGATGGGAGCTGGATGTTGGGAGAGGTTTATCCAGGCTGTAGAGAGCCCCTGGGATTAGGGGAGCCCTGCACGTCTGCCTTTGCATCCCCAACCGATGGGGGAAATCCCATCCAACAGCCAGGGAGTGGGGATAACCCTGCTGAGATGCAGAGTAGCCCACGCCAAGCTCAAGATTGGCCCACGCCAAGCTAAAGAGTGGCCCACGCCGAGCTCAAGAAGAGGAGCCCACACTGAGCTCAAGAAGTGGAGCCCATGTTGAGCTAAAGAAATAGAGCCCACACCGAGCTCAAGAAGAGGAGCCCACACTGAGCTCAAGAGGAGCCCATGCCGAGCTCAAGAAGAGCCCACGCCGAGCTCAAGAAGAGGAGCCCACGCCAAGCTCAAGAACAGGAGCCCACGCCAAGCTCAAGAAGTGGAGCCCACACCAAGCTCAAGAAGCGGAGCCCACACCAAACTCAAGAAGTGGAGCCCACGCCGAGCTAAAGAAGAGGAGCCCATGCCGAGCTCAAGAAGAGCCCACGCCGAGCTCAAGAAGAGGAGCCCACACTGAGCTCAAGAACAGGAGCCCATGCCAAGCTCAAGAAGTGGAGCCCACACTGAGCTCAAGAAGAGGAGCCCACACCGAGCCCAAGAGGAGCCCACACCGAGCTCAACAAGTGGAGCCCATGCCAAGCTCAAGAAGAGGAGCTCACACGGAGCTCAAGAAGTGGAGCCCATGCCAAGCTCAAGAAGAGGAGCCCACACGGAGCTCAAGAGGAGCCCACGCTGAGCTCAAGAAGTGGAGCCCACGCCGAGCTCAAGAAGTGGAGCTGACACCGAGCTAAAGAAGAGTGGCCCACGCCAAGCTGCACACTAGGAGATCAGAGATATCCAAGTGCAGGCAAATTCTCCTTGGTCATGTCCCTTAATCCTTCATCCCTGGCGAGCTGACAGCCTCACTTAAAGAGCGGGGGATTCACAGCTCCGCACGCCCGCAGAGAATTTTCTAAGACAGAAATCCCAGTAACACATCAATAAAGAGCCCCGCTGCAGACAGCATCGGAAAGCGAGGAAATAATATTACTACTGAAATAAAAAAACACCCCAAACACTCTGCAACCGCACCGAAAGCTAATAAAAATATTACTGGAGAAACAGAATCGTTTCGAAGCAGCCAAATAATATCCACGATGATGATTCAATTACACAGAAGATTAGTGTCGGTCTGTATGCAGAGCCAAAAGTTTCTCGGTGAGGTTTGGAACCGAGGAGCGAGTGATAACTTCATAAACCTGAGGGTAATGGGACTGGAGGGGGGCAGAGGGCAGAAAAGAGGGGAAAACCAACCCAGAAGGCAGACAAATAAAAACTCATTCTAATCACGAAACAAATCATGTGGGGTTTTATTTTTTCCTCGGGAGCAGGTTTCAGCCAGGGCAACATTTCTTTATGTTATTGATTAGCAATTAGAGAGGTGTTTTAGCTGTTTCTCTGCTGTGTCCCTGCTATTCCCTTCAGAATTTCAATTCCCACCCAGTGGCAGGGCCAGGAAAGCACCGCTGCCCGACCCCAGAGCTCTGCACCCAAGCTGTCTCCTGTCAAAAAGCCTCGTGGATGAGTAGGGAAAGCAGCTTTTGGAAAAGGAAAATACTCCGGAAAGGATAAGAAATAATCTCAATTAAATCCAGCGGGAAGCTTCCCCTCTTGGCTATTGAAAAGGAATCACAGAATCATTAAGGCTGGAAAAGACCTTTAAGCTCATCCAGTCCAACATCAGACCAACCCCACCATGCCTGCTAAGCCACGTCCCCAATGACCAGAGGCATTTTGAGACCCTCCAGGGATGGAGACTCCCCCACTGCCCTGGGCAGCCTCTGCCACGGCTTCACCACTCTGTCAGTANAATCCCAGTAACACATCAATAAAGAGCCCCGCTGCAGACAGCATCGGAAAGCGAGGAAATAATATTACTACTGAAATAAAAAAACACCCCAAACACTCTGCAACCGCACCGAAAGCTAATAAAAATATTACTGGAGAAACAGAATCGTTTCGAAGCAGCCAAATAATATCCACGATGATGATTCAATTACACAGAAGATTAGTGTCGGTCTGTATGCAGAGCCAAAAGTTTCTCGGTGAGGTTTGGAACCGAGGAGCGAGTGATAACTTCATAAACCTGAGGGTAATGGGACTGGAGGGGGGCAGAGGGCAGAAAAGAGGGGAAAACCAACCCAGAAGGCAGACAAATAAAAACTCATTCTAATCACGAAACAAATCATGTGGGGTTTTATTTTTTCCTCGGGAGCAGGTTTCAGCCAGGGCAACATTTCTTTATGTTATTGATTAGCAATTAGAGAGGTGTTTTAGCTGTTTCTCTGCTGTGTCCCTGCTATTCCCTTCAGAATTTCAATTCCCACCCAGTGGCAGGGCCAGGAAAGCACCGCTGCCCGACCCCAGAGCTCTGCACCCAAGCTGTCTCCTGTCAAAAAGCCTCGTGGATGAGTAGGGAAAGCAGCTTTTGGAAAAGGAAAATACTCCGGAAAGGATAAGAAATAATCTCAATTAAATCCAGCGGGAAGCTTCCCCTCTTGGCTATTGAAAAGGAATCACAGAATCATTAAGGCTGGAAAAGACCTTTAAGCTCATCCAGTCCAACATCAGACCAACCCCACCATGCCTGCTAAGCCACGTCCCCAATGACCAGAGGCATTTTGAGACCCTCCAGGGATGGAGACTCCCCCACTGCCCTGGGCAGCCTCTGCCACGGCTTCACCACTCTGTCAGTAAAGAAATTGTTGCGAATATCCAATCTAAACCTCTCCTGGTGCAACTTGAGGCCGTTTCCTCTCATCCCATGAGTCGTTACTTTTCACCCTCCTGGCTCCAACCTCTTCTCCAGGAGCTGCACAGAGCGATGAGGTCTCCCGGCAGCCTCTTCTTCTCCAGGATAAACACCCCAGGTCCCTCAGCCGCTCCCACAGCCCCTGGGCTCCAGACCCTTCCCCAGCTCCGCTCCCTTCTCTGGACGCGCTCCAGCCCCTCAAGGTCTTTCTTGTAGTGAGGGACCCAACCCTGACCCCAGGATTTGAGGTGGAGCCTCCCCAGCACCGAGCATCCTTGGTCGATCCCTTCCCTGCTCCTGCTGCCACCCCATGGCTGAGCCAAGCCAAGATGTTGGTGGCCTTCTTGGCCACCTGGGCCACAGCTGGCTCATGTTTGGCCAGAAAGGCTGCTCTTTAGCAGCTCCCTCTCTAAATGAGGGGAGCAGCACTGGGGATTGATGGCCTGTGGCGGCTCCACCAAGGTGCTGGGCGTGGGGCCAGGATGTGGACACCTCTCAGCTCCATGAGCCCATGCAGTTTAATGCACCAGTGCCTCTGCCATCACCCATGCTGGGTGGTCCCATGAAATGCTGCCACAACATCCAAGAGCTGTCACAAGAGCAGTGTGAAGGGCAGGAGCTGGGAGGAGAGGTTCTGCAGAGAAGAGTGATGGAGACTCGCATTAAAAGCCATAAAACCCCAGAAAATCCCTGCCAAGAATCGACAGAGGAAAACTGCCGGCATCTCTGAGGAAGGAAAGGCCAGACCCCTTCTTTAGCAGCAATTTTCAAACCTTTTTATTTGGTTCCTGGTAAAAAAAAATGAGAACGTAAAAGGAAAAAAAGAAATAACAAACTGATTTCTCTTCAGATAATTCGCAAGGGCTCCGAGTGCATTATAAATGTATGCCTTTATCCAACAGGCAATTTGAGGAATTTCATAGAATGCTTTTGTATTGCTGTTTGCTGAGCAACATCCTCTACGGAAATTGTGGATGGCTTAATGTTCTCTTTAGCACACGGCATAATTGCCCCCTGCAATTTGTTGCCTGGAAAGGTTACTAAAAAAAAAGAAAGGAAGGTAGAAAGGAACAACTTTGGTAGCTGAGGAGCGAGGGAAGAGAGAGAGAAAGCCAATGGCACTTGAAATGCAATTTATTCCAGGTCAAGGCATGCAATTGCAGAAAGGAGCAGGCCAGTCTCATTCCTCGCAGCGGAGGGGCTTCCTAATGCAGAGAAGAGAAGGCTCTGGCGAGACAGTGTAGAGCCCTTCCAGTACCTGAAGGGGCTCGAGGAAGGCTGGGGAAGGGTGTTACACAGGGGCCCGGAGTGACAGGATGAGGGGGAACAGCTTTAAATTGGAAGGGGAAGATTCAGGTTAGACATTGGGAAGGAATTCTTCACGCTGAGGGTGGGGAGGCCCTGGCCCAGGGTGCCCAGAGCAGTGGTGGCTGCCCCATCCCTGGAGGTGTTCCAGGCCAGGTTGGATGGGGCTTGGAGCCCCCTGATCCAGTGGGAGGTGTCCCTGCCCATGGCAGTGGGGTGGCACTGGATGGGCTTTGAGGTCCCTTCCAACCCAACCCATTCCGTGATTCTATGATAGGGATGAAGCTATCTCAGCTCCTGCACGGATGGGGTCCAACAAGCCCAAGGCAGCCTGTCCACCTCCAGTGCCATGTGCTGGACATCCCTTCTCACCTTGCAAGTGCCTCCAGTCCGCAGGACGTACAGGTAGAGCCAACAATGGGGCTGAAACACAGACGCCAGAACTGGGGGGAGCAGGAGGACCAATGGCAAAACCAAACAAGAAAGCAGCAGAGGAAGGGAAGGAGGAAACCCCAGAGGAAAGGCTGAGGAAGGAGGTGGAGAGGGGGCGGCTGGCAGGAGGAGAGTACGCCGGAGAGGGAGGATGGCAGAGGGGAGCGCGGGAGGCGCAGAGACGGCAGGCAGTGTTTATTAATTTTCTGCTTGGCTGCGTTTGGTGCCATAGCTCCGAGATCATGGAGCCGCTCCACACTCTATTAAATAATTCAATCTGCGAAGAATCCAAGTGTGTAAGCGAACACTCTTATGCGTCTTAAAATTTAATTGCGGAGCTAAACAAGATTAAGTGCAAGAAAGACATAAAAGATATGAAAATAGATGCTGCGGCTTTTGTTTCTCTCACTGCCCGAGCCCTGCACAGGAACCTTTCCCCATTTTTCACACTACGCCGCTAAAGAGCCTGAGCCTCTTTTCATCTGCTCCCCCCCTCCTCTTGTTCTATTTACAGCTGTGTTTGCAAGCAGCAGGCTCGCAAATCACTTAATATCCATTACAGCAGCTCCATTCACCCTGCTAGGCTCCTGCTCTGGCAGCCTTTCCATTGTAAATCCTCATGTTCAAGGATTTAGGGAATCAGCCGTGAGCACCTGCTCCAGCAGCCCCCTTTGCTTGGTTGGAGCCCACCACATCAGGCTGGAGATTGCTTCCTCGTTCCCATAAATGCTCTTCTTTCCCCTTGCATCCCCCCTGCAATTCACCTCTGCCCTGAACACTCAGCACCCATAAATGAGAAGTTCTAGAGAGTAAATCCCAGCTACCTGCAAGCCAGGTGTAACACAGAGCCTTCCTACATGGACTGGGTCAAGAGGATGAAAGCATCTCCGTGCCAGCACAGTGCTGGAGCAGCCCATGCCCTGTGCCACCGCCCAGCAATTCCATATTGGCACAGTTGACCTGTGAAACCTCAAACAAGGGGCTCTGGTCTCATCTTCTGTTCAGAAAGAGGTGGTGATCCTGTCTCTTGGGATAGGGAGCAAAGGACAATGCATTGCTCAGAAAGGCTCAAACCCTGAGAGCCCAAAACCAAACGGAAACACTCTTTAGTTTATTTCTGAGCCAGCCTCAAGTCCAAGGTGAGAACCTAAGAACACCCTTCGAGGTTCAAAGCTCAGATGTGAACATTAGAGATTTGCTCACAACATCTGCAAACACACAAAACACCTGCTCCTGCCCCAAGAGCCACCTGTCAAGCTCAGAGCTTGCCCAGCAGCCCTGGCAGCTGGCCCAGCAAGGCTCCTGCCTGCTTTCAGAGTGGCTGAAGCCCAGGGCATTGCTCACTTCTCAGCCACTGACCCATAAAGACCCCGCGTAGGAGGATTTTGGAGTTTGGACATGACCCTAGCGGGAGCACAGGGCTGAGCATCTCCTTGCGTGAGGTCTGTGGCTCCCAGCCCTGCTCCTCTCCTCACAGCTGCAACAGCATCGTAGGGGTGACAGAGCTAAGCATCAACTGGGAGGGCAGAGAGGGGAGTGGGATGAAGGAAATATGGGATAATAATGGGAGAATAACGGGGGAGTGGAGAACTGCCTTTGCACTCCTGTGGTTTAACAGGAGGAGCCTTGTCCCTGCTCACCGAGCGTGCCATCCATCAGCCTCCAATGTAGGGAAGTTCCTTCAAGCCCTTCTATGGAGAAGAGAATAAAACCCACATGAGACCTAAGGAACCAGTGTCACCACAGCAAAAGGAAGGAAAATTTCACTCCATTTCACAGAGAGGGAAATCGAGACCCTTCGAGGCCAAATCGACCCCCTTCAAGTGGGGGTCAGAGGAGAAAGGGGAGAGCTTGTTGGGTCTTAAATTGCAGGATTTCGCCAGCCTTTCACCCCAGAGCTTCCCACCGTCCCCAGGCAGCAGCCAGAGCTCTCCGGGTGGAACAGGGCTGCTCCAGGGACATGAGGCAGCAGGCACCAAGAGACACTTGCACAGAGGTGAGTTTAGGGGCAATTAGGGTTTCGTTAACTTCTCCACTCTTAATTAAATAGTCATCAATAAAGAGCTCTGCGCAGGGAGAAAAGGAGCATTTGAAATACTTTCTGCATTGAAGTCAGGAGGGGAAGTCACAGGGCGTTTACCTGTCACACTGGGCTCCGACACCTCCTTTGACAGCAGGACCCTGCTCTGATCTGCCTTGTTCCTCTGTCCCCCCGTTCCACCTGCCTTCACTCTGGGCTTCTCCTGACCCGGGTTTGCTTGGCATGAGTTGCCACCCAGGATCCGCATCCAAATGGCATCGGTGCTGCAGGAAATGACACGCTTTAAGTGGGTGTTTATAATGTCAAAGGCATCACCCTGGGGAGTTATAGCCACATGCAATGGGAATATCAGATGTCATTTATTTTATACTGGCACACACGGGAGCCGTAGAAAATGTCACCGCAAAATGTAAGAGTCACACAGAGTTGGTACATTTTCATATCTATGCCGAAAGATCAATCAAAATGCTGACTCTCCACAGGAAAATAGAGCTCAAATATCTCCTGCAAGGCTGCCTTCACCCAAACAAGGCATCGCTGGAATTGCATCTTTGCTATTACACAAGCTTGCAGCTGTATTAATATAATTTCTTGCAGAGGGCAAGAAGTGAAAGCCAAGGCTGCTTTGTCTTCATTTGTTTTGCTGCTGGGCTTCTTGTTGTTGATGGCTGCTGTTACATGGGCTGTTGGGGATGCGAACTGCCACAAAGCCACGCAAACTTTCACTGCTTGAAGTCTCACCAGAAGCCTCCTGAAAGAGGGGGGTGTTTGCTGAGAGGGGGGGGATGAGCAGCAGAGCAGCCGAGACAGCGAAGAAATAAGCTGCAAGGAAAGCANCAGAGCCTTCTCTTCTCCAGGCTGAACAACCCCAGCTCTCCCAGCCTGTCCTCACAGCAGAGGGGCTCCAGCCCTCGGATCATCTCTGTGGCCTCCTTTGGACCCGCTCCAACGGTTCTTTCTCCTTCTGATGCTGGGGATTCCAGAATAATAAATAAGCTTGCTATGCAAGCCCATTGCCAAGGTTGGTGTCAAGGTACCTAACGGGGCTGGTTAGGCAAGAATGTCCCCTCCCAGAAAAGGTCAGAGGTGGCACATCATTCCTCAGGCCCATCCAATGCCCCGCACCCATCGTCACGCACACCCCCCCAGCGATGGATCGCTGTTGTAACATTTACAGTGATTGACGGATGGCATAGCAACAAGTGAATTAAAGAGGCGCTCGCTCCGACTTGAGTGGCGGTAAATGTCATAAAAGATCAACCATTATATTCCGCACGTGGCTTCCCTACTGCTGAGTGAAACCGATTGAGGTGATTTAGTGGAAATGAAGACTGAGGAGAACACGCGGAGGAGAAAGGGAAGCTCAGAGCAGTGCTGAGCTCCACTCAGAGCCTCGCCAGGAGCAGCAGCTTTGTTATCCATCAGTTTGTATCTATCAGGTAGAGGTCCAAGGTCACCCCCTCAAGAGTAAAGGATCCTCTCATCCCGCCAAATGGGAGAGACACCCTGCACAGGCACTTCGTAGCTCGTTTCACACCAATGTACTGTGTTTCCTCCCTTCCCTGCGACGTGAGCGTCAGACTGGAAGCTGATGAGGTCAATAGTGCAAGAGTGAGATTCATCCACTGGCTGCTTCTAGACTGCCATTCAAGACATCCCAACACAACCGGCTTCCCAGGACGTGTCTGCCTTGCCAGGAACACGCTAAAAACCTTCTGCATTTCACTCATTGTCCCCAAACAACCCAAGGCATGTGCCTCTTCTCAGCTCCCTCACCCGCCCTGCACAACACACCCCTCCAAGAAACACCCCCCTCCCAAAAAAATCTATATTCCAAAGGCACTTGCCCTAAAAATAATGTGATTTTGCAGTAGTGCCACTTTAAATCTTGCGCAATTGAAAAACCAATTTGCACTTAGAAACATTCAATTTGTTTGCAGGTGTTTTCCCCTTAAGCTGCGCTGGGTAATTGGGGCTGGCAGAGCGCGCAGGGGAGCCCCAGACAGGTGCCACAAACCTCAGCGTCGGCTGATCCGGGGATGGTTTGTGAGACATGACAGGAGAGACGTGAGGCCAAAGCTGAGCTTCTGCACCGGGGAAATTAATTTGTCATGTCAAACGAACGGGGGGAGGTACGGGCTGGGCTGAAAAACCTCACAGCGCACGGGGGCTCGGGCACGTGCAAACCTTCCCCGGTGCAGAGGGGAGACCCTGCTCTTGTGGACATGGAGAGGAAGGAGAAGGATGGGGAGAAAGGGAAGGAGAGGAATGGGGAGGAAGGGAAGGAGAGGGATGGGAAGGAAGGAAAGGAGAGGGATGGGGAGGAAGGGAAGGAGAGAGATGGGGAGGAAGAGAAGGA
>VWPV01000066.1:0-10952 GCA_013389885.1 Geococcyx californianus | reverse complement strand
TGGGGAAGAAGGGAAGGAGAGGGATGGGGAGAATGGGAAGGAGAGGGATGGGGAGAAAGAGAAGGAAAGGAATGGGGAGGAAGGGAAGGAGAAGGATGGGGAGGAAGGGGAGGAAGGCGGAGGAAGTTCAGCTCTTTGCCCATCTGAGAAACGAGAGGTGAGCATGTCCAAACATAGGAAAGAGGCTGAGGGGTCCCGCTGCAGGAGAGCTGCCCTTAGCAAGAGGAGGACAGCATTCACAGCAGGGCTGTGCCAAAGCAGAATGTGCAAGGTCAATGAATAACCAATGGATATTTTAATTAACTCTTCATCAGTCACTAGAATTAGTGCCTAATGCCATGAGTTTGTGCTGGAGGGGATGAGAACTCCAGGAACCTCAGCTGTTTGCAATAAGAGCTCAAACCAGTTAATCCCAAAGCTTGACACAAGAAAATCCGATGCAAATCCCAACTTCTTTTGTTCAAGAATTTTCTAATTGTGTTCTTCTCACACTCAGCCACAATAACACAAATCGTCACCAGTTCTGCCTGTTTTCCAAGGGCAGCTCATACAGGGTGCATGGAGGGCAGTGTTGCCCAAAGCAGAGCAGCTCCATCCTGGACAGCTTCAGCAAGAACCCACACAAGGGTCTGAAACTGCAGCTCCATCTGCTCCCTCCCATCGTTCACTCTCAGGCCAAAGTCAAGACAACCTGCAGCACCTCCCACCACAGTGCCATGGAGATCTGGAACACAGTTCTAATGAGGAGCAGCTGAGGGACCTGGGGGTGGAGGAGAGGAGGCTCTGCAGCTCCTAGAAAGGAGGTTGTAACAAGGCAGGGGTCGATCTCTTCTCCCAAGTAACAAGGGACAGGATGAGAGGAAACAACCTCAAGTTGCACCAGGGGATGTTTAGATTGAACATTAGGAACAATTTCTTTACTGAAGGACTGGTGAAGCCCTGGCAGAGGCTGCCCAGGGCACTGGTGGAGTCTCCATCCCTGGAGGGTCTCAAAATGGCTCTGGTCATGGCACCTGGGGACATGGTTTAGCAGGCACAGTGGGGTTGGGCTGATGGTTGGATTGGATGAGCTTAGAGGTCTTTTCCAACTTTAATGATTCCATGGTCCCTGTGCTGGCAGCACAGCCAGCAGCCCTCTGTGTTTTCTGTCAGATGGAGCTCAGCCAGTGGACGCTGGTGTCATGCAGACTTTCTCTTATCAAGAACTACTTGCTGTCAGCGTGAGTCGACATGTCTGGATGTGAGACATGGGATTGCCAGTGAATCTGGGAGGTGCTCTGCTGCCTGATGAGGACCACGGAGGATCTGCAGAAGCTCATGACCGCTGACACGGGATGGAGGTGGGATGGAGATGCTAAGACAGAGTCCGCCCACAAGATTTCCTCTTCCCAGCAAGAAGGGTGACTAACCCCAAGCCCAACTCATACATCAACATAAGCATTATCCCTGACACCCAGTGCCCCAGTCCCTCACCTTCCACTCAGCTGTGTTAAGGTGTGCAGCTATTGATCCTCTGGCTGCCCGTGTGATTGGAGTCTAAAATCTAATGCCTGCGAAGTCCAGCGGAGCCCAAATCTCTCAAATCATGTTGACACGTTTAGGAGGTGCTGGGCGCTTCATCCTCCCTGGTCCGATATGTAATTATGTACGTGTCACCATGATGTAGGTGTTTGGCAGGGCAATAAAACCCCAGGGGCCCTGACAGTCGGCCGCTGCCATTCCACACTGCCCACGAGAGCGTTTGCTGCCAATTTCTTTCTGTAGTTAGACTGGAGGAAATAGAGCTCAATAAAGCGGTGTGTGGATTGCAGAGGAAAGTTTGTCTTGAGACACAGGTGGAGAAGATGTCAGAGAGGCTGCTGTCACCCCGGCCCTGCATGGGTTTATGTTTTATTCACTTTTTCTCCTTCCCACTGCAAGGATCCAGCCAAGCAAGGGTGGGTTAGCAGGTATGAGCTGGACAGGGCAGCCTGGAGATGGAGGATCTCCAGAAGTGGTGGCTGCCCCATCCTTGGAGGTGCTCAAGGCCAGGCTGGATGGGGCTTGGAGCCCCCTGATCCAGTGGGAGGTGTCCCTGCCCATGGCAGGGGGTGGCATTGGTTGGGCTTTGAGGTCCCTTCCAACCCAAACCATCCTGTGATTCTATGCTCTAACCCTGCACCTTCAATTTCTCTGCTTCACACATCACCAGCCCCCGCTGTCATCCAGAGATTGCCTTCCCCTCCCTCTGCACGGGGGAAGGGGGAAAGATCCCAGAACCAGCTGGGAACATGGTTCATCCCAACCTCTCTCTCTCTCTCCACGGGCTCCAGGCCAGCTCAGGCACTGCAAGGTCACACTGTGCTGCCCTTTACTGCCTGTCACAACCCACCCGGCTGGGAAGCGCATCGAAGGCAGCAGGGATTCAGCATGGCACAGCCACATCCACCCCAGCCCTTTGGCCAAGTACCTCACGCTGAGCTGCAGTAGCAGCCACGGCAAATTCCCTCACTGATTCATTAATCCCTTCAAAGCCCTCAAAGGCTTTGCTGCTCCTCAGGAAGCTCCTTGCCAGCCGGTGCTGGGAGCTGGGTGCTGGGAGGCAGCAGAGCTGCTCTCCTGGCTGATGTTCCCTCAAAGAGTACAAATAGTTCCCAGCAGCTCGATTCCTCCCATCACAGCTCAGGAAGCATAATTTTTCTTCACTAATACATCTTTTGCTTGATGAGCTGTCGATGGCAGGAGGATTTAATCTCCTGTACCCTTGCTCTCTCCCAAATCCACTAAGGTGAAGACACTTTATTACAGAACCACTCGGCTGTCCGTTTCTATCGATCGCACCTTGGCATGGGTGACCTTGGATCGATAGGCTGCCGATTATTTAGTGCCTGTTCGCCCACATCAAATGCCAGCAGGGCAAGCACTGGGCTGCCTGCACCCAGGCTCTACCTGCAACAAGAGGAGCCCAGTGCGACTCCGTCCTCAAGAGCTCACAGACGGCAGCAGAGACCGACAGCCAGTTTCTAACACCGATTCAGGAGGCTGAGATTTACAAACCAGGCAACGTTGGTCTCTTTCTCAAGTGGATTCAGACCTTGAGTTTGATGCTTTCCAGTTTAAACACCTGTGTCCCGCTGCCAGGGTCCCTCCCAGGCAGCACCGCTCTGCTGTGGTGCAGACCCACTCCCAGCTCTGCCAACAGTCCCCCATGGCTTTACATCTCCTGCCCCAAGATCAATCACTGTCTACAACTCCCTTGAAAGGAGGTTGTAGCAAGGTGGGTGCTGGTCTCTTCTCACAGGTGATGGGATGAGAGGAAACGGCCTCAAGTTGTGCCAGGGGAGGTTTAGACTGGATATTAGGAAAAATTTCTTCACTGAAAGGGGGGTGTCAGGCAGTGACCCAGGGAGGTGGTGGAGTCCCCATCCCTGGAGGTATCCAAAAGACAGGTAGGTGAAGCACTTAGGGATGTGCTTTAGTAGTGGACAGGTTGGACTCGATGATCGCAAAGGTCATTTCCAACCAAGCAATTCCGCGATTCTATGATCAGGAAAAGGGCAGCGAGACCCACACTGAACTCAGTGATGTGCAACGCTTCTCCTCAGCCCAAAGGTGCAAGAGACTCCCCCTCTTTGCTCTCAAGCCAAAACGCCTCTCTGTAACTACTTGGTGATTCATCTGCCTCCAAGAGATGTCCCCTCCAACCAGCTACTGTCTTACTTTTTAATCAAATCCTTTGCTTCCCTTTCCCTTTAGGAGCCAGAGCTGTTTTTTCTATTACATACTGATTGATCAAGCCTTCGCGAGCAGGCTGTCAGCATCTTCTTGATACTTCATTTCCAATCCCAACACAGCAGGTTGCTGGGCTGAGCCCGCTCGCTCCGGCAGCAGCAAACAGATACATAAATGCACGCAATTAAGGAGAGAAGGCAGGGGGAAAATTGATCCTACTTTTGATTTTATGCCCCTAGCTCCAAACCCTGTATCAAAGAGAGGGAGCAGCCAGCGTTAACCCTGAAACACGTGAGCAGAGGAGAAGGAGGACCTAGAGGTGAGCCCATAATTTTGCTCAGTGCCAGGAGAAAGACATTCCATCCTTGCACTGCGCAAAAAAAAAAAAAAAAAAAAGCAGGAGAATAGGAAAGTCTCCAGGGCTCCAGCATATCTTGTGCTAATGAGTTGTTTTCCACTGTAAGAAACAAGAAGAACAAGCCCAGATTCTGCTAAACAAGGGCTGTGGCTACAACAGGCCAAAGATCAGCTGCCCCTGAGGAAAATGCAGGCAAGATGGTGAAAATGTGAAGTGAAACCCTCTTTTCCCTTCCTCCTTATTGCTTGGCAAATTAAATGGTGCTGGTCTGTGCACGTGCAGCTGGAAAAGGCATCCCTTGCCTGAGCTGGGGTGCTTCCCCTGCTGCACCAGTCTGATGACCCAAGCAGACTGGCAGCTCTGGATTGGCCCCTGGGAAGCAGGAATGGGGTGTCCAAGGAGAAGCGATGCTGGTTTTCATCCCCTTGCTTCACGCTGGCGCTGGATGCAGGGAGACTGGAGAAGGGTTTTTTCCACCCACATGCCAGGAAAACAGATGCAGAGGTGGCCAACGGTCCTGGGCTACTGCAGGAGCTTGGATGCACAGGGAAGACCTCAAATAATTAACACTGAAAGCTGCTCCACAGCTCCCTCCTGCCCATCTCCTGAGAGCAGGGAGCAAAACAGTGTTGTAACAGGGAGAGGAGAGAGGGGAGACTGCATGTTTTCTCCCTTGCTATCTCCATCCTCCCGTTTCTTTTCAATTATCCTCTGCTAAGCCGCTGCAGTGCTGGCACCGGGAGAGACCATGCCCTGGCCCACCGTGGGTTCCTGGGCTCACAGAGAACTGAGAAGCAGCTTCAGGAGGGTGGGTTGTGCCCGTGCTGTGCAGGATGGACCCAGGCTATGATCCCACCTGCCTGAGTGATACAAAACCCCTGCATCATGCTAACATAGAGGCTGGACAGGTCAATCCTCATTGCTCTCTAACCAAGTCCTATTTGCTCTCCGAGCCCAAGCCAGGAGCGTGCTGGATGGAGCCACACGCTCCCCCCAAGCCCACCCTGGTCCTGCTGCTGGCAGGCAGCTCAGTGCTCCACAGGCTGCTGCTGCTGCTGGATCACCCGCTGCCCGCTGGCAGAGAGCTGCCTTATCTGTGCAGGCAAGGGAGAGCAGGGCTGCCCTGCCTATCAGCAATCGGCGGATTACCAGGGGCTTATCAGTTTATTAGGGGACAAAAGACACTTAGCAGAAGGGTTCTGAGACAGTGCGAACGGCTGATAAGAAACAGCCCAGCTTCTTAGACATGCCACGTCTGGCACATCACAGGCTGCGGGGCCGCGTTACAAAATAAGTAAGTGCGCCCAGCGCTCCGGGCAACCGATAGCGCTCATGAAAGTCTAACAGTGATGCCTTGATCTATGGGGGGATGGAGGGCTTCCTTGCAGCACCACTCACTCACCCATCCAGCAACCCAGCTGTAGGATTGGGCTTTCCAAACCTGCCCCATCCTCAGCTCCTCTGTGGCCGTAAGTGGCCTGTTGGCTGCGCCGCTTTGATGCTCAGCCCTGCTACCTCTCTCTGTGCTGCCCTGCACACCCTGCTGGGCTTCAGTCAGGGTATCTGGGGTTCCCCAGGTGCAGTGGTGGTGGAACAGGCAAAGACTTTACTCAAGAGCCAAAAAAATCCAGGGTGGCTGAAGGACCAAGTCAATGCACGTGAGTGTGTTATGGTGAGGGGGGTGCTGGGCTCTTCTCCCAAGTAACAAGCGATGGGATGAGAGGAAATGGCCTCAAGTTGTGCCAGGGGAGATTTAGATTGGATGCTAGGGAAAATTTCTTCTCTGGAAGAGTGATAAAGCCCTGGCAGAGGCTGCCCAGGGCAGTGGTGGAGTCCCCATGCCTGGAGGAGTTCAAAACCCGTGTAGAC
This sequence comes from Geococcyx californianus, assembly GCA_013389885.1. NCBI lineage: Eukaryota > Metazoa > Chordata > Aves > Cuculiformes > Neomorphidae > Geococcyx > Geococcyx californianus. The sequence goes on along the minus strand of VWPV01000066.1, from coordinate 5,014 downwards.
GTGGTGCATTGGGACATGGTTTAGCAGGCACGGTGGGGTTGGACTGATGGTTGGACTGGATGATCTCTTCCAACCTCAGTGATTCTAATGAATCAGTGGAAAATACCCAAGAGGCTTTAATTTTCTTTCCAAAGTTTCAGACAACTTCGTTGCTTCTTCTCTTCTCTCTCTTTTTTTTTTTTTTTTAATTCTATTCCTTTTAATTAACAACATAATGGAAGTCAATCCATTTGCAATCTCTTCTAGGCAAGAAACAACCCTCCCTGGACTCCAAATGGCCTGACTAATAGGGTTAGAGGCTGTAAAAAGTGCAAGACAAAATTTTTAGCTTTCTCCTGTTAATTACCTTCCCTGAGCAACACAACCACGCCGCCGCACAGAGCGGCACTGAGGGCACACGCAGGGCTGGGTGAAGGGTGGATGCCGAGGGGGAACGCGCTTCGCCTGGTCACACTCTGTGAGTTTCAAGGCTTCAGAAAGTAAAATCTGACTTTTTCCCAGCAGCACAGGATGGATTGAAGCCAGGCCGTGGTCTGGCTTTGTGCCCCTCAAGCTCCAGTAACACATGGTCCAGTATGACCAGTGGTGCTCGGCTTGGGAAACGGGGAGGGAGGAGGTGAAGAGGGGCTGGGAGATGGGGCAAGCTGGTGTTTTGCCACTGTAATGGGAAGAGGGGAACATGGATAAATAGGACTGTTAAAGCTATTTAGAGACAGACAGACACAGCAGGTAAATAATGATAACGATCTTCTAATGAGCTTGCATCTGTGGAGCACCTCCAACTGCATCCCAAAATGCTTTACAGAAAATAAACTCCTTCCCAACACAATCTCCCATTCCTTTACTCTTTTATTGCCTGAACTGAAGGTGTGGTTGGGAAATACTGACTCATCCTGATGCTCAGCTGTGCCCAGGTCTGAGCCAGAGCACCCTGTACCTCCAGGACATCTCCCACGCCAACACCAGGACACGGAGCCACAGAGACCCTTGCCCTTAGGAAAGGCCACTCCTGCACCCCATTTCCAGCCATTGCCTCCAAGTTTTGGGAACCATCATTTAGGACCTCTCGGGCTGTTTGTTTTGCTATGTGACCTGAAAATGAATGCACTGAACCAGCCCTTGGTTTTGTCCCAGGCTCAGAGTAGAAGCTTTCAACACACCTGCTTTAAGGCCACCTCCAGGTCCCAACCATCCCACAGGTTAATCACCTTTGTAAACCTGAGCAGCTATTACCTCTCTGTAAGATGGGAATATACGTGTTCCCCCAGGCTGTGTTCTCAATGCACTTGTCTCCATAGACCTTTGGGATAAGAGGAGAGCATTCAGGACTATTTCTTCCAGTCCAGCTCTGCTTTAATTTCCAACTCTATTTGTTCTATTGAGTGGTTATCAAGTTAAAAATGCAAGGACTATAAATTTCTTTCCAGCTTAAATATCTGAAAACAAGTGTGCTAATGAGCAGTCTGACCACCATAAAAATGATTACTGACAGCACTTCAAGGTCCCTACATTACTGCATTTAAAAGCACTAACAGCAGCAGAATACAACTTATTGTCCCAGAGCCATCAATGCAACCTTGGCCAAGGGGAATTTCTAGGTGAATGCTTATAGGAGAAGAAAACAAGCAGTGAGGAAGAAAGAAAAGCCAGGAATTAAATCATCTCTTGCCAAAGTGGCTCAAATCCATCTGCAACTATTTCATACCTAAGAAAGATGCCAAAGGATAAGATTCTAAAGGAAGGCNTGGGGAGGCCCTGGCCCAGGGTGCCCAGAGCAGTGGTGGCTGCCCCATCCCTGGAGGTGTTCCAGGCCAGGTTGGATGGGGCTTGGAGCCCCCTGATCGAGTGGGAGGTGTCCTTGCCCATGGCAGGGGGTGGCACTGGGTGGGCTTTGAGGTCCCTTCCAACCCAAACGATTCCATGGTTCTATGATTTTCAGGTGCTTTAAATCTCTCCTGCCACTGCAGCTTGGCATTGCAGACAGTAACACTGCAGTCGCTCTCAAAGGGTTCTAAATGGCCATTGCCATCCCTGCAGCACTCGAAGCATCTTCTAACAATGGCCAGAACAGGATCCATATCCCAGGCTCCCATATCAGCTGCGGGTTTTGCTGACCCCAGCGGAGTTGCTGGCAGAGCTTTCAAACCACGGAGTCACCAGCACAAAAAAGGAGAGTGTGGGAGTCTGATAAGGGGAAGGAGACCCAAGAGCTTTGTGTGAGTGGGAAGCTATGCTAAACCCAAGGAGGTCTTGCTGAGCCTCAGCTCTCATTGCCAGGAGGAAGAGAGGTTTCCACGAACCAGCAGTGCACGCACACATGATCTGGATCTGCTTTGGAGATTAGCAACACTATGTGGGCACATGCAAGCCGGGATTTACGAAGTCACTCCCTCCAAGGCAGATGAACATCTTAATCTTTTAGTCCACTTTTAATAAAAACTTGACATTAGAACGTGTTTGCACATTGGTTTGTGTTTGCTGGGGACTTGTGGCTTCAGTCGCTGGCTGCTGTTCCCAGCGGCTGCGGAGATGGCCTGGCTCTTGGCTGGAAGGGCAGCTTGCCCCTTGCAACAATGCAAATGTCACTGGGCTGGGAGGGAAGATGGGACTGGAGGCAAGGGGCTGGCAGAAACTAAAGTATTGAGTTTGAGGATTTACTGTGCAGATTCACAGCAGATGCTTCATGCGGTTAAAAATGAGGAGGAGGTGGTTACAGGCAATGATGGATACACAGACAAGGCAATACCACTTCCACCTCCTTGACCCTTCAGGCTCGCTCTGACCCAACAGGACTGGATGAAAGCTGCTGTCTCCAAAAAGCAAAGACAAAACCACGCTCTCTCCACAGCCGAGGGCTCCCGGGCAGATCTCGTAGGAGGATAAACAGTGGAGGAAGATGCTGGCTTCACTCCCAGCCCCTAAATTCCCCTGACCCCCTGTGCAAATGCAGGATGAGGATGATGTTAGCGGTGCTTTCTCACGTGTCGGCTGTCTTGTCCCATCCAAGGGTGAGCTCTCCCAGTAGCCAGGACAAGAGGGATTTGTATTTCTCATAATAATACTGAACTTTGACTTTCTTCTCTGTTCGTGTGGGCAGGAGGAAGAGGGCACAGATCACCAGAGACTGCCATCAGCTTGGTGCCTCCCCTAGCTCTGTATTTAAAAAGAAAAGAAGTGCTTAAGCTAAACAAGATCAGCTGCAGCAGTGCTGAAAGCATCAGGCCACGGGGTCTGCAGCCCTGGGTACCCTAAAGCCAGCCCTAACCCTGCCCCAGCCCCAGCCTAGGATGCTTCCTCAGCACAGACAGGGCATCCAACACCCTCCCTTCAGAAAGAAATTCACAGTGTGGCATTTTAATCTACAATAAGCAATCTAGAGTCTTTCTTGTCTCAAACCCTACCAGGCTGACAGAGGTATAACATAACTGGAGGTCGATAAGGAAAGCTCGTAGCCCTTTGAGGCTCCTGGAACCAGACAAGGAGCCTAATTGGAAAGGCTGCTCGGAATGGCCTGACAGCAGTGACAGGCACGAGGCAGGCTCTTGCTGCTTCAGGGGAGGGAGGAGCAGAGATAAGGCAAAAGTCAGGCACCAATGTCGATCCCAAGGAAATCTGGGGGGATAGGGGAGCAGGAGCAGTGCTTGACTCCCTCGCTGCCATCCCTGTGCTCTGCAGTGACCCAGGCACAGCCACAGCCCCAACCAGGGCTTTTTCCTGGCTGCACATCCTCCTACACCCTCCCATACCCACCAGGCAAGCGAGCCAGGCTTGGCTTGGCAAACCCCAAGATAAATAAATATCACAGAAGCTACTAGAACACAGACTTCAGCTTGGAGGTATTTACCCTGCCCTTCTCCAGTGCCCGATGACTGATGTTCCAGTTTATGCTGCCCATCTGTCAGGATATAATCCTTACTGGAAAATAAGAAGGGCATTAAAAAAAGTCCTGCACCATTTAAACAGAGTATGCAGATTTATAGGTATTTCATATGCCCTTTGGTCCTCTGCTGATTGCACATTTTAGGGTGCTGCTTTCTTTTTGTGAGCAACCACCTGATCTCTCTCCGCCATCATTTCACAGCCGAGAAAAAGGAGAGGTGCCAAAGATAAAGTTATTTAAGATGTAGTTCTAACATCCTCTGGGACAGACAGACAGGAGGGCCAGAGCTATCATGAGGATGCTACCTGAGTGCAGATGGGATCCTTCCTGGAGCCCTGGCATGGCTGGCAGCTCCTGTGCTGGCACGAGCTGGGCTGGGAAGGGCTGCCATGGGAACTGTCCCTGGGAGAGCAGAGCATTTTCAGATCTCTCAGGAGCTGGAGAGAGCCTAGAGATTATTCACAGGAAAAGAAAGAGTGGGAGTTTTCTCAGGACAGACCTTAGATGACAAATCCAAGGCCAGGTTGGATGGGACATTGAGCAAATTGGTCCAGTGGGAGGTGTCCCTGCCCATGGCAGGGGGGTTGGAACTGGATGGGCTTTAAGGTTCCTTCCAACCCAAACCATTCCATGATTCTATGAAATCAAGATGGTATTTCCACAGGGAGAGAGCAGAGATGTGCACTTTGCCCTCTCTATCCAAATGGGTGCTGGCTGCCAGGACTATTTTGGGATCGGAGTTCTTGCTCCTCCTCCTCATTTTACTGCTGTCACCAGCAAGAGGGAGGAATGAGCTCTGCCTTCTCTCAGCCAGTTTCCCAGTGTCAATGTCCCATCAATATGTCCCATCCCACCCTGCCAGCCTGGAATGCAAGGAGACCCAAGGGCTAGTGAGGAAAGCAAAGATACATCCTACAGTCATAGCATCACAGAATCACTTGGTTGGGAAAGACCTTTGAGGCCATCAAGTCCAACTGTACCTGTCCACTACTAAACCAACCCTGAGCACCTCATCCACCGTGTTTTAAACCCCTCCAGGGATGATGACTCAATCACCTCCCTGGGTGCCTCTGCCAGGGCCTGAGAACCCTTTCAGTGAAGAACTTTATCTTGATGTCTAATTTAAACCTCCCC